>KQ061709.1:265438-280535 GCA_001008035.1 Atkinsonella texensis | reverse complement strand
CCCCGTTTGCCTCCCCCCTTTATTGCGCTTCTTTTCGGGTTAATTGAGCATCTCCCCGCCTTTGCCTGCTTGCTGCCATGACCCCCCCCCCCCCCCCCGGTGCGATAGCAATGCTCGCTCGCCTCGAGAGCTGTCGTGTCGCAGATGCTCTCCGCCGCGCAGACAATTGGAACCCCCCCACCAGTTGCATGCTTGGGGGTCGTTCATTGACGAGCAATCTTCGCCCCTTCTGCATCCTCCCGGCAAGACCTCAATACCTATGGAATCCGCTCTCCTTCTAACCTGCAATGATCATATTATCAATATCTTATTGCCATACAGCTCTTTTGATTCTTTGCCCTCCAACCTCCAATGCAGCACAGTGCTCTTTGCATTGCCAACGCTTCTTGACACTGCGGGGAAGCCAAAACTAGCATGGTCAAATGGTCAAATGACTGCCGCCCCGTGCATCGTCACCGTCACAATCCTTCTCATGTTATGTCCCACCACGTCAATTTGGAATGAACAAGACTGCCGCCATTTCCCAGGCTCACGAAATCCGGGAACAGCAACAATAGCAATAACAACAACAAGCTTTGCACGTCCTTTTCTTTGGACGCTTGCCACTGTCGATCGCAACGCTGTCTTAACGCCTTACTCCCATGGGGACACTCATTTATGGTCTTCACCTAAACCCATTGAGGACGCTCTTTGCACTTGCACCATTGTCTTTTCTTTCCTTCACCACGTCTGAGATTATTACTTCGAAGAAGCTTTACTAGAACCTTTCAACTGACAAGCTCCCTACCCTTTCTCGTTAGGTGCCTATTTAGAGTAGTGCTTAATCGTTATCGCTGAACGCTTCACAGCGACCTTATTTTTGCAGACCGAGACGAAGCTTGCTTACGCCCGTCACCTTGACAAGCAGAGCCTTCATTCTACGACGTCCTCCGTCTTCGAACCTGCACTGTTGCCCATCACGGCTTGCATCACAGCATCTGAACATCTTGCGGTCTATCCCTATCTGGACCATTACTTCGTCAAGTACCGGTAGCATTTCTTCCTGGTTATTCTGGGCTCATACTGCTGAGAAGAATGTCGTCACATCGGCCAAACGCATTCAACAGCCTCAGGATGGGGGGTACGCTTGTCTTCCCCAATCTCCTCCGTCGTCTGTTGTGATTTTTCCTCGACAATGACTTACACCGAATTGTAGAAGTGATTCGTGAGAAGGTTCAAGATGGTATCACGGGAGAAACCAGAGATTTGCAATACACGCAATGCAAGATTGTAGGTAACGGTTCTTTCGGGGTTGTCTTTCAGACAAAACTTTCTCCGTCAGGAGAAGACGCCGCCATCAAACGAGTTCTGCAGGACAAAAGATTCAAGGTTAGCTTACCGTCCCGCCTCATTCATTCGGGTCGAGTGCTTAATCATACAACAGAATCGGGAACTCCAGATCATGCGGATTGTTCGACATCCTAATATTGTTCAGCTCAAGGCCTTTTACTATTCCAATGGGGAAAGGGTAGGTTCCTTTTTCCCGAACCCCCCCACAATATCAGTTCTGACTAACGTGAACTCCCCAACAATCCCAGAAAGATGAGGTGTATCTAAATCTCGTGCAAGAATTTGTCCCTGAGACCGTTTACAGAGCCTCTCGGTTTTTTAACAAGATGAAAACCACTATGCCCATCCTCGAGGTCAAGCTTTACACGTACCAACTCTTCAGAGCTTTGGCATATATTCACTCTCAAGGCATCTGCCACCGCGATATCAAGCCTCAGAATCTCTTGCTGGATCCAAACAGCGGCATTCTCAAATTGTGCGACTTCGGTAGCGCCAAGATCCTTGTCGAGAACGAGCCAAATGTTTCGTATATTTGCTCTCGTTACTATCGCGCGCCTGAGTTGATCTTCGGCGCGACAAATTACACAACCAAAATTGGTGGGCGATCTTGTCTTTATAACGTCGTATGTCACTTTTTGGCCTTTGCTAACGATGTGACTCTAGATGTATGGTCAACTGGATGTGTCATGGCCGAGCTGATGCTGGGCCAGCCCCTTTTTCCCGGCGAATCAGGGATTGATCAGCTAGTGGAGATTATTAAAGTTCTCGGCACGCCTACGCGAGAACAGATTCGTACCATGAATCCTAACTATATGGAGCACAAGTTCCCTCAGATCAAACCCCATCCTTTCAACAAGGTTTTCCGAAAGGCTGATGCCAATGCCATCGACCTGATCGCACGACTCCTAGAGTATACGCCAACTGAGCGACAATCAGCAATTGATGCTATGGTTCACCCGTTCTTTGACGAGCTTCGTGACCCTGGAACCAAGCTACCTGACTCAAGACATGGCTCTGGTCAACTTCGAGACTTGCCAGCTTTGTTCGACTTCACTCGACACGGTAAGCAATCCTCGACGATTTGCTTTAATCCAGATTTGACATGGAAATCTCTCCACAAAACAAAACAGATAAAAAAAATTCCAGGATGGAATTACGTGCATTGCTAATTGGTCGGTCTAGAACTTTCCATTGCGCCTCATTTGAACGCCCAGCTTGTCCCTGCCCACATCAAGCCTATTCTCGCCTCCCAAGGCCTCGATATCGACAACTTCACACCGATGACGAAACAGGAGATGATTGCCAAACTAGACTGACCGTCTTCCTGTGTGACAAACAAAAACGATGGGAATATTTTTTCAAGAACAGGAGTTGAACAGGCCATCAATTGCTTCAAAAAGCAGTGGACGGCTCTGGAACATGTGCCCCATCCACTCCCGGCACCGAGCTGATAGTGGTCCATTGGGGGGGGATTGCTCGATGTACAAGTCAGAACGAGGTGTCGGGAGAAGGAAATTTGTGACCTCGATGCCGTTTCAATTAGCTCTGTGGTTGAGCTTCGACAATAGGCTGACAGCGAGGTCGGAAGTTTTTTTGGGTGTTTGCGTGTGTTCTAGCGGATCGAGGGCTGGTCTCACTCGGCGAAGTTGAGGCGCGGTCCCTCATTGAGGAGATGCGGAGACTCAAAATCTCCTGTGGGACAATTGGGATTGAATTTTACTCATGGTAAAACGGCCAGGTGACCGTACATCAAATATGGGAGATGATAACGACGCTTTAGACCAAATCTTGATGCATGACAAAGGAAGGCCATCACTTTCGCTTTTACTCTCTCTATGACTCTCTGTCTCTCGCACTCTCTCTTCTCATCTCCATACTGTCTAAGTGTCACGAGTTTGGTGTTTATATTTCGGTTTTGGAGTCATGGAATGCCTGGCTCTGTTCAATCTTTGCTTTCCTGGACGAATTTTTCCCACCTTGATACCCTCTAGGCTCGTGGCAGATGGGCGAAAAAAAAAAAAAAAAAAAAAAAAAAAGGTCGGGGAACAAGCCATGTTCATGTCGTACAGCTAAGCATCCAAAAGCAGCAAAGTGGGCAGCGACGAGCTGGGTCGAGATGGAAATTTTATATTGCATGAATAGCATATCTGAGTGGCATAGCCCTGTAATCAGAGTGAGATGAGAGTGTATAAGAAGAGGCTTTATAAACACTGCCGGTACTTAGTTAGAAACCTTTGTGTCGCGACATTAATTTGTGCTGCAGGCGCAGTGAGTGGTCCATAGTGTCGTGGAAGTTGAGCACTCGTCATTCAATGTTCTGTTGAACAATGTGCCTAGTTGGTATGATTGAATTGGCTAAGGAGCTAAATCTGACTAGGAATTACAGTGCTATGTATAATTGATTGAAGGCTGTAGCGCAGCCAATTCGCAGGCTTGACATTGTTTTTCAGAATATTTGTTGCAGTGTTGCCGTGGCCTTAGTACCGTTTGCTACTATTGGTGATTCCGAGCTACCATAAACAACACATTACTGTTGCATTGCGGCAGTGCTTAATAGATAGAGTATGGGAAAGGGGTATATTTAGAGGTGATTTTCAGGATCTTGGTAAACAAATTTCTGATTGAGTGCAAGGTGCGCACCTCTGATTGGTTGCATGCGGCTGCGCATGGATCCACCCCTGTGATTGGCTGCGCGGATCAGACCCAATGATTGGTCTGACGTCGCGCACCTGACCCCTCGCATGACACCGTAGTGCCTAAGGCATCGCGCGAAAGGGAGTTGTCAGGTAGAATGAACCAAGCCTTTTATTATATCTTTTGTGTATGCGCACTAGTGGAACCTGCTTTACCTGTTCCCTTAATTTTCCTAACTGAGGCAATAAAAATACCTAGTTAACAACAGATACAATTATTATGAAGTTTAATAAATTGGAACGTATTCATAACTTTTTACCGGGATATTGTGATACTACAGCGCAGTGGACCATCGCGGGCGCCTGTGCGCATCATCCAGGCTTGCACCTGATCTTTCCACCTGCTAATGAGGAAGGATACGTGATGTTCAGGTCGCCGAGATCTGAAAAATCGACAGCTATCAGGACAACATAAAGCACATAAGGCTTGGCACAGCCCAGGACCATACCATCTATAACTAAAGACTTATTTTATTATAAGATGCTTACAAGGTGGAGGTTTTGGTGTAAAATGGAATCCCTTTGCTGCCTGAGGCAGAAGTGCAGCTCCACTTTTGCACGTCAGCGCGCGTTGAGCTTGATAGCTCCTGCCGAAATTGTCCAGCATCAATAATTAATTACCCGCCACCATCAACCATTGACAAGAGTTTGCACGTCTCGCGAGTTCTGTGGGCAATCACAAGATGACAGACTACGATAGGCGGCAGCCGGGAGGCTACAACAATCGCAAGAGACGATATAGAGGTTCGCATTGAAAGTGGTCAAGTGCTTGTCCGCGAAGTTGGCTAGCTAACCAAACACTGCGCTTCGTAGACGATGACGATCATCACGACCGCCGACAGCAACGCCGACGTACTGACTCAGCTCCTGTGCCTGTACGTCTTCGCCGCCAGCTTCTGAGTCTCGCCGACTCGCCCTTGCGACGATGGTCAGAAGAAGTGACCTCGATCGCGTACATGGTCACTGAGAACTACGACGATGAAAACCTGCGAAACACTTTCCTTGAGCTATCTTTACAGTTGGTTTTGGAACAGCCACTTAAGACACCATTTGTCGCTGCTGTGGTTGTGGTTGCCAATGCTCTGAAGTCAGAGCTGGTGGACGTGGTCTTGGCGCAATTGGCCACCCAGATTGAGGAGAATGTTAGCAAGGGCCAGTGGCGAGAGGTGAAGCTTTTGCTCAAGTTTCTAGCATGCCTTCAAGGTTGTCTGGAGGGGAATGGAATTTTCCCTTTGCTGGACGACTTGTTTATGAGAGCTGCCGATCTGCAGACGGCCAGTTCTGAAGATGTGAGCTTGCTTTCCCAGTCCAAAACCGATCGGACCCGCGGCAGCAAGAACACGAGTGAGGGATTGCTAATATCCATTCACAGGTTATTGGAACTGAAATTGTCAAAATCATTCTTCTCACAATTCCCTACGCTATGGCTGCTGCCCCTGGTCAATTCACACAGCAAGCGGAAGAGTTGATGGAAAAGACCGATGTGATCGCGTCAGAACCGCATGTCCTCCAGGCTCTGGTAGACCCGTTTCACCCCACTGGTGAGGAGGAAAGTCCGGCGGCGTCTCTGAGTTTGTGCATGCTACTTCAGAAGCAGTTGCAGGTAGAAGCCGCCAAGGGATGGGTGCTTGCATGTATTCCTCGTCCGTGGGTCATGCACTTGGGGGAGGTTGAGATGCAAGAAAAGTTGGCTAATGCGCCAAAGCACATGATTCCTGCAATTGCTATACCTCCAACAGCCATTGCTGGGCCACGACTACTTTTCCCAGAAGTCCATTACTCTGTGTATAGCGACCAAGAAGTTGAATCTGTACCGCCCCATACAGATATTGCCTCATCGCTTATCAGAGATGCGCTAGCTGATACGATCAACATGCTCGACTTCAACAGAAATGTGACAGCTCGGTTCCTGATGGACATCGACTCATACTTTGCAGACGACACCTTTGTCAAACGAGCCACGCCATTCGATGAATTGCGCAACATAGGCCCTGGAAAGTCAACATGGAAACCCGAGGATGTTGCTGTCGATGCTGTCTTCTCGCAACTGTTTCAGTTACCCAAGGCCGAGCACAAAATTGTTTATTACCACTCCGTGCTAACGGAGGCATGTAAGCTTGCACCGGCTGCTATTGCACCCAGTCTCGGTCGAGCAATCAGGGGCTTATACAGGAACACGCCTCGTACGGATCTGGAGTTGAGCTACCGTTTCTTGGATTGGTTCTCGCATCACCTTAGTAATTTCGGTTTCATGTGGAAATGGGCTGAATGGTCAGAAGATACCAGCCTTCCTGACTTGCACCCATGCAAATGGTTTATTCTTGGAGCTCTAGATAAAGAGATTCGACTGAGTTTTGCCCAGAGAATCCACAAGACATTGCCTGAGAAATATCAGCCGTTGATTGGGCCAGAGAAGGAGAAGGACGTTCCTGATTTCAAGTACAGCAATCCTGGTATGTAATCTCGTGCATCTTTGCAACATTATCTTGTCCTTCTTCATCACCAAAGAATAGGGTCGTGCGAATGTACGGCCAAAAAGGCTAACCGTAAAAAAAAATGGGATACAGACACTCCATTCTCGAAAGAAGGACAGGAAGTTGCGGCACTTCTGAGACGCAAAGCCCCAGATGAAGATTTCCAACCCGTTATAGAAAGCATACAGGCAGGTGCCGCAAGACAAGCTCTGGACCCCGTCGTCGTGAGCACCGATGTCTTTATGACAGCAGTGTGTTGGGTGGGATCCAAGTCGCTCAGCCATGTGCTCGCCTGCATTGACCGCACCAAGAGCAGGCTCATTGACGCCGGCGCATCTAACCCAGCGGCGCGCTCGCAAATTCTTTCCTCCATCATGGACTACTGGAGCGCTCATCCAGGCGTCGCGCTCTCCATCATCGAGAAACTTCTCAACTACTCTATCCTCACGCCTCTTTCCATCGTTGATTGGACTCTTGCCGCCACCATACCTATCAACGGCGCCCAAGGCGGCGCAGCGCTCGGCCAATCCTACATGTTTGAACTCGTCTCCAACACTGTTGCCAAAGTCAGCGGCCGCGTGCGCCAGCTCCTCACATCCCCGGATGCAGATGCCGAGACGCGCGAGAAAGAAATAGCCTTCATGAGGGATCTTTTTAATGCCATCAACGATGCTCTCGCAAGCTGGGCATCAGGCAGCAAGGATCAACTCATGGAAGACGGCGACGGGTCCTCGGAAAGAGAAGCCATGATTAGAAGATGGGCACAGCGCTGGCAGAGGGTGTTCCAAAGATTAGCCGCTATAGAGGAGGCGTTTGTTGCAGAGGCCAAGGCTGGGCGCTGGGCCAAGACAGCAGAAAGGATTGTGGAGGTCAAAGACGTGGTTACCGGCTCGGATGTCCAGGACTAGGATTCCTTAATCGAGTAGTGGTTTTGATTGTCAATTGTACTGTAGGGACCAGGGCGTCTAGATGCTGAACAGGAAATATGGATTGTCCAGTAGTTCACGTTGCAGATCATAGCGGCTTATTCCTGCGCACCGAAAGAGTATGCTTATTTACACTTGATTCTACGGCTGCTCCATGTCCATGCTACGATTCGTTCTAGAACAAGAGACATTCGATCTACACAGCGGGTGGGCATCTCGGAACTCGGTGTTCACAAGGTAGGCACTATGGGTGTCATCTGCCGATACCTGACAGAACTCTGACCATACAAGATGAAAGATCTTCCCATTCTACTGTTGCCCAACCTGCAACGCCATGCGCTTTCGAGCCACCGCGGTATAAATCAGCTCTGGAGCCGGTTGCGGGTATCTTGTGCTGTATTGCGATGAGTTCGTTGCAAGGAGCGGACGATAAGGGGAAGCAGGTGAAAGGATGGACGAGTGTACTTGACGGCAAGCAATTGAGGGGTGCAGACTGGAGATGAGAGGTTTTTCATCGGAGGGGCCAATTTAGAGGGATATAATTTGGCTAGAGCACTGTTGATACATTGATTCTACACGAGGCGTTGTAAATACCTGCCTGCTGTGTACTTTTACAAGAAGCGCCTTCGTATGATCTAAGGCTAGGCAAGAAAGAGACCTGATGGCTTGCCGACTAACCGGCTAGCTAGCAAGTCAATTTTGCAACTGGCCATAATTGTTCCTTTCTTTGGATTAGGGGCAGACGTTCCAGATACTAGCGATTGCTAGCTGGCGCCCTCAAACAATAATGATATACAGACACCAATCGCTTTGGCGTCAAATCCGTTAAACCACCCGTATGCGCCTTAATCTTGTCCATTCCCTTTCCGTTGCGGGTTGCATTTGCCTAATGTACACAATTACACAATAAACTGCCCTACGACTGCATCTCCCAACTCGACTTCGTCATCGCTCAGTCACACTATCAGCTTCCTCTTGATCGGCTGGAGTGGCACATCGGTCGGGTTCCCGCTGAGCTGTTTGATCTTTTCGAGTAGATGACTGCGAATGCATTAGACTCCCTTTCACATCTGGTAAGTGCAATGAAGGTCTATGTTTGAAGTGCTCGACTAGAGCACGAAACCAGACTCTTGATACTCCACTTAGATCGCGAGAGGGGACGTCCCGAAAGAGAGACTCAGGTGAGGGGAGTGTTTCTGATGGTGTGGGTAGTGCAAGGTAAGGAACGGGATATGGGAAATAAACGAGGAGGAAAAGGGGAGACGACGTACTGAATCGGCATGTGACCTCGAGCACCTTCTGACATGGCGAGATTGACTCTTGTCAGTTGTAGCTCGTGGTCACGGAAATGCTGCCGTATGCGTTCTTCGCAATCATCTTCATCGCCGCCGCGAACAATGTGGTCGCAGCCTTCTTGGTCGCACACCCAAGAGTCGTCCGGTCCACGGGGCGACGATTCTGGAATCTTTTCCGCTCGTATCACAAGTTTTATAGGCTCAAGATCGTACCGGTCTTGAGCGCTCAAGTCAATTGCACCATTGTCTCCAGTATTGTCTTCTTCCGAAAGTAGATTTAGAACATCATCTATATCTATGTCATGTTCCAGGAAATCATCACTTTCAAAGAAGCGCGACTTCTTGGAATGGCCCGCACATTCTGAACCCGGTTGGTCACTCTCGAACTCACTGCGCGGTCGTTTCTTGGTTGCCCGGCTCAGTGGCCGCAGGGACGATTTGCCGGGTGTTCGAGCCGGACGTTTGCCCTGAGGTTTCGGGCTGTCGCTGGTGGAGGAGGTTTGATTGCTAGGCGTCGACGGGCCGTCGATGACTTTTCTAGGTAGGGATCTTCGAGGTGTGAGAATAAGGGGAAAATCCGATGGTTTGTAGCACGTCAATGTCAGCTCAGTATTGGCCATATGCTGAAGTTCTCCGTATATCTCATGCTTACGGAACTTTTCATCAAGAACTTGTAGTAAAGCTTTAGAATAGTAGTGCATCCACTCCCTGACAGGTTGCTTATACGATCCTACCTGGCCGTCTCTGTAATTGGGAAATGAGTAGCTGAAGTATATGCGACCCAGGGTGTTTGACAACGTCATGCCCTTTTTAGTGGGAGCAAGCGCGTCAAAGCAATCCAAAAAAAGATCAAGGGCTGATTGTAAGGGTGACTTGGACAAGTCATCATTGCCACTCCTTATATAAAGAGGTATGACAGTCTGTGTGGTGGCAGATGGTGCAGCTTGCCGTGTGTTGTTGGGTAGCGCATTGCGCTTGTCAACCGCTCTTGGAGTAGCAGACCTTGTTTGGTTCTTCGTACCTCTGCCACCAAAATTATGGCTGCTGTCAGGGACATTGACGCTGCTGCTCTTGATATAACGAGCTCGAGTGCTCTCTCGCGAGCTTAGCTCGGCGTCAGAAATATTTGGTCGTTGATGTAATATTTCTGATGCATTTTGTGGTTCTTGTCCGAGCTGCTGGTAGTCAGTCATTGTCAAGAAATAACGCATGCCCAGAAAATTTTGCGTCGTCTTCGACTTACGGCGTGCTCGGTCCATAGCCATTTATAAAATGCTGTTGTCGTCCAGTCAATAGAAGCATCATTGTGTGATAGTTTCTCGATGAAAAAAGCGGCATGTTCATTGGCCCTTGCAATGACTTCCTCGAGTGTTGAACCGTCGCCGACTCGTGCAGCATACTTTACTAGTTAGTAATGGTCAATGACATGCAGTAGCAGGAACCCAGACAGGACGTACCTTATGAAAGACAGGACCTAACTCATCCATAATGGTAGAGTTCTTGCTCTTCTTCGACCTTTTCGGTATTCCTTCGCTGTAGATGTCAAGTAATGTATAGTACATGGTTGTAGCCTCGCACATCTTGCTGTACATTGGCTTATAAGCAGGACATGGGTCGATCTCGTACCAGCCGCCCCTGCCTGATATCCATATTAAAGGCCGGCCGTCTTCGGCCTCTCCAATCGAATACAATGTCGACCTTCGAATCTCTAGTGGCGTGGAGTACCTAACGCGCATAATCACTGCGTGTCTTATTAACGTCTAGTCTGTAGCGAGGCTCGCCAGAGGAAAGGAAAACATACAGTGGGATTTCTGGCTAGGATCATCAATGATCAGATCACCGCGAACGACAAACGGGCCCTTGGAGCCAACAAGCAGAGCATTTTCAATCCTCTGGCCATCTTGGTCAAGAACTATAGCGTTGGCAAGTTCAAAAATGGGCCAATCGTCCGACGGTTGATTCGCAGGAATTGAGCGAACAACAGAGCTCTCCTGCCGCCATCGCGTGTCAAACTCATCGATAGATTCTACGCTTGACGTGGATGCACGACGCCTCCGTCCCATCATCGTGGCAATCGTGAAAGTCGGAGGGAATGCACCATGGGGAACGGGCCAAACGAGGCCGAATATGGGAGAGAACTTGGCGTATAAAGCAAAGCAGCTGAAGGTTGGAGGTAAAGGGTGAGCGTGTAGCGTGAAGAGTAATAATCAATAATAAAGGTCGAATTCACAAAGAGCGAAGGGCCGATTGTGGAGAAGCATTGAACCCGGTGGTGGAGGGGCACGCCAGGTGTCGTGCAGACTAGACAGTGGCGACGGGCTGGCAAGCACTGGGGGAAGAAGCGTGACTGGCCACCCGCCCGTCCAGGGATATGGGTTGAAGTGCCAGGGGCTTTCTTTGGTCGACCGCGGCTTACAGATATGTAAGTATCTAGGTACCCAAGCACCTGGGCCGAGCACGCAGCGTACCTAGGTACCTACGGTGGGCGCAGTACCTACTGTAGCACGGAGTGGCTAGGCCCCTGTCGGCCGTAGACCGGGGGGGGGGGAGGGCCAATCGATAGCTGTTAATCCCGTTCAGTGTTGCACTTCCCCACGCCAGATCAACTTTTTTTTTCTCTCCTTGGCGTCTTGTGAAGCCGTGCTGGTTCGATAATTACGCAAACTCTCTCTTGGAGACCCCTATCAGTTTATCACTCGTCAATTAGCAGGCCTGTCCTGGTGCACATTGCACATTCCAATTGCAAAATCTCTCGCCGCAGTGTCTGCGATACCCTGTTTGGTTGCGCTATTCATCTCAAAACGCTTGACTGCGCGGTAGCTGCGTCCACGTTCGTTTCAACAGTGCCTGCGCCCGATCGCATGCGACGAGCAGGAGCGAAGGTCTTGAAGATGGCGTCTGACGTCGTCGGCGATGGCGTTTTTGGTATGCACTTGCCTTTTTCTTTTCCTTTTGCTTCTAAAGACAGCACAGCAATAAAGACAAGCTCATTGTCGCAGCACTCAGTATACATCATCGACGCTGTAACGAGCAATTGAGACTGACCAAATTTGGAACCAGCCATCAATAAGCCTTGCGGCCATAGCTCAGCTCAAATTGTTCGAGAGTGTCAACAAGCATTCAACCCCTCCAGATTCTTCCGGCCCATGATCGAAGCCGAGTTGGCGCGAAGACTTAAAGAGTCTGGCAAGCAGTTTAATCGACGCAAGGCCGAGAAAAGAGCATCACAAGTCAAGATCGGTCATGGAGGCACACTGGACCCTCTTGCCACGGGTGTCCTCATCTTAGGTATTGGTACCAGCACCAAACTGCTCTCCCAATTCCTCGACTGCACGAAAACATATGAGACAACGGTCGTCTTTGGCGTGAGCACTGATACGTATGACCGAGTGGGCAGAGTATTGGCTCGAAAAGGTTACGACCATGTTACCAAGGAGCTGGTAGAAAAGGAACTAGCGAGCTTCCGTGGCAAGCAGACACAGATTCCGCCGCTGTATTCTGCATTAAAGATGAACGGCAAGCCTCTCTATGAATATGCCCGAGAAGGCAAGCCTATACCACGTCAAATTGAGGGTAGACAAGTGGAGGCTCTTGAGGTTGAGCTGGTTGAGTGGTACGAGCCGGGAAAACACAATCATCGCTGGCCGACGGATGAGGCCGAAACGGCGGAAAGAAACCTTGCCGAGCAGGTTTGGAGGGTCAAGAAGCAGCAGGAAACGGGCAAGATATTGACGCCTGAGGAGAAAGAGCAGGATGACCAGGCGATAGCAGCGCATGAGTCGTTCAAAAAACACTTCGAAGAGAGACAAGATGAGCTTATTCAGGACGCACCACTCAAGAAAAACCGTCATGGCAAAGACAATAGTGCGATGATGTCCGGGGGCCTTGGGGCCATGCCTCAGCCTGTGTACTCGACCAGAGGGGCCAATTTGGTGCCTCCCACACCGGATTCCAACACCACACCACCCTGGAGCGACGAAGGGCCGCCTGCATGCAAAATTCGTCTGACCGTGTCATCAGGCTACTATGTTCGTAGTTTCTGTCATGATTTAGGAAGCAAGCTCGGATCCGCCGCTATAATGGCCGAGCTGTGCCGCGTCCGCCAAAGCGACTTCACTGTCGGCGGCCCGAACACCTTGGAGTATGATGACCTACTCAAGGGTGAAGAGGTCTGGGGTCCCAAGGTCGCCGATATGCTGGCACGTTGGAACGGAGAACCCGAAAGGAACTGGCCTGGCACTCCAGCAACCAAGGCCGCGAACGAATTTCCATTCAAGACTCCCCGTCAGCGGAAGAGATCATTCTCAGCCAGCGCGTCCTCAGCCAGTCGAGAGAAGAGGAGGAGATCCCCATCAAATGAGCCGTCTGAACCATCAAGAAAAGCAGCAAAGTGGTCAAATGTCAGCAGATTAGCGGGTGTGGGATCCAAGTCTGACGATGAGAAGTCATGGAACGGCATTGAAAATTAGAAACTCAATTAGAAGTCACAAGATGATGATGATGAAAAGATGCCCATATATCAGGTATAATGGATGTATCTTCCATCTTATTCCGTAAGCAATGGGCAGGCGTTTGTGGAAAGGGGAGACTTGAACTGCAATGGCATATGTTTCAAATTACATGACTTGTTAATTTTAGAGCGGTTTGCCATTGAGGCATGGGGTTACTAATGAAAAGCCAATTATTGCTCAAGTGGGTTCTCCTAGAAGCCGATCTCGTAGAAAGAAAGGGTGTATCTGACCCTATTTCGATGGTCATCGCTATGTCTGCGCCTACCATTTTCTCATATGCGAAACTTCATCTTGCGAATCTATATCGCGAGCTCTCTCTTTCCATGCACTAAGCCATCAAGCTCAGGCAGTCCTGTACAAAAAGTCTTGGTATGCAAATTTTTTTTTTTCAGTCCCCTCGCAACGCTTACAGTATCAGCAACGATTGATCAACCCTATCCCGCTGTTCCCTTTCAACCCAACCACGGCCTGTTTTCTTATGCCTCCACAGCGTATCAACTCTTCTCCAGCAAGTTTCTAACCTTTTCAATCCTGCCGAGGGCCCCCTCCAGCCTCTCCAGCCGCCTCTTCTTCTCTTTATCTCTCTTCTCCAGCTCATCAACTCTCTCCTCCAACTTGGCTCGAGCCCTTCTCTCATCCGCCACCATCTCGTTCGCTTGCTCGAACAAACTGACGCTCAACTCCTCTACCTCCTTACTCGTGGCGCTCAGTCTCCCCTCCGCTTCCTTCCGCAGAGTCTGCTCCCTCGTGAGCGCCTCGATCAAATCCTCTGTCGATGCCGCGCCTGAAGAGACGGGCGTGCTTAGGAGGGGGAGGGAGTTCTGGCGGACCACGTCTGCGCGCAGGTTGGGCGTCGACTTGCGCGGGTAGAGGAGCGAGGAGAGCCGCGACGTGCCTTGTTGGAAGATGGACGAGGTCGGTGACTGGGATTGCTGGGCAAAAGGGACGGGCTCGACCTGCAGGGGCGTGGAGGGCCGTTGTGCCGACCGCAGCCTGTGTAGTTCTGCCTCGTACTCTGCCCAGCGGGAGACGGCGGCGGCGGCTTTCTCGTTGAGCTGCGTGACCTGGGCTTCGAGTTCGGCGATGCGGGCTTGCGCTCGGAGGAGGTCGGTTGCTGCCGCTGCCGCATCTTGGGTAGTATTGCTGGGGTCACTGGTCGCGGCGACGAGGCCGCAGGTCGGACAGCATGAGCCGGAGAGCGACGCGGTTGGCTTGGCAAGTTTTGAGGTGGCCATTGTGAAGACGGCCATTGCGCTGGTTCGTTAAGTGGAGGTGTGTGGTGTCTTTTTTTTTTTTTTTCCCTACACAGCAGGTAGGCAGGCCAGGATGGATATGGTGGTGACTTTTGTATCAATTCGTGAGAGGTTTTTCTCAGGTGTGTAACGTGGTGCTGGAAGGGAGGGGTGAGGTATCCCGCACCGACACGGACGGGAGGATGTGAAGAGGGTAAAAAAAAAAAAGAATGTTTTCTGTTTGCGGTCACGAGCGGGATCGTGGGGTTAATTCTATGGCGTCGGGCCAGGCGCGACGCTTGCTTGGCTGCTTGCTTCGTGACAGGACCCTTGTCGGCGTGGGACGTGCCAAACCTAAACCTAAACCTGAAACCTGGCTATATCGGATTCTGTTTCCGTTTCCAGGAGTAGTTTGCAGATTCCATTTTCAGTGTTTCGGCCCGGGGTTCGCAATTGCTGCAAGCTTGCTCTTGTTCTGTCGGAGAAATTGGTTGCAACCGCGGAATACCGTGCCTGAGATGCTTCATGCTCTTTAAATATTTTCCTCATCACAAGCAACCCCCTTCAACCAGCCTCGCTGTATATTTTTCAGCACAAAAAAAAAAAAAAAAAAAAAAAAAAAAAAAAAACATTAAAA
>KQ061709.1:212241-259067 GCA_001008035.1 Atkinsonella texensis | reverse complement strand
TTAAAGCCCGGGGGTTTTTTTTTTTTTTCCCCAGGATGTAGGGGGGTTGGGAAAGGGGGGGGGGGAATTTTAAAAAAAAAAAAAAAAAAAAAAAAAAAAAAAAAAAAAAAAAAACGTACCACTTGTGCCTTGACGATATCCCCAGGCTTGAACGACTCGCAAATCTTCACCTTGTCCTTCTCCGTAGCGCGCACATCCTGCACCCGGATCACACCCTGCCATTCGGTCTGGAGCACCGTCTCGCCGACCTGCTGAATCACGACGATGGCCTGCTTAGGCAAAAGGCGCACCACCCGTGCGAGCACCACGTTATTCACATCGGGGAGGATTTCCCGCTTGCGGCCGTGCCGCGTGACGGAGACGGTGGCGCGCTCTTGGGGCGTAGGGGCGGTGAGTTTGTTGAGTCGCTTGGCTGGGCCGGGGGCCTTGGCCGGCGCGGTCACGGTGACTCTGCCGAGGAGCGAGGAGGCGATGCTGCCTTCGTGGACGTGTGTGCCTGGTCCGGGAAGATATTTGGAAAGGGATCCGAGGACTTGGCCTGGGACCGCGACGGATGGAGTGTCGTCGATGGCCATTGAGGATGAAGGCAAGCCACAGTCGTACCCGAAGTTTCGCTGCGAGTCGAAAAGGGAACGTTGCGCTTGGTTGGGGCAGGCAATTTTGCAGGTTGAGGCCTCCGAGGTGAGAGCTTGGAAGAAATGTCGTGGATGGTGGGGCAGCTTTTCGTCCGCGAACTCCGCTTCAGATGAGTGCGTTGGCCAACATATTCAATCTTTTCCTAGGGTAAGCTACTTTCATTGACACAACAACAACAACAACTCGTAAGCACTAGTGCATATACCTCCCCTATTGGTCCTCCCAAAATTGCGGATCGTCTTGGACGCGGATAATGTGAGATAATTAAGTAAGCACTTACACGTAGTGAGTGTAGAGACTATTATAAGCTTTACATTACATTGAAAAGGACTCTGCGTTTCATGTTCTTCCATTGGTCAACAGGCACAGGGTAACCTGTATAAGGCTACATAACCCCACTTTAAATATTAGTATGCATGTACGGAGTACTACGGAGTATTCTCAGTCTCTTCCATCTACGGAGTAGTCGAGGTCTGCTTCTAATAATGTTCTCCTTTAGCCGTATTACTATCAAGTTATATTGTGTGCGCCTACTCCGTAGAACTGTCCTGCGATATTACGTACATACCCTTAAGCTCGGGTAAGCGTTGGAGAAGGTTTTTTTTTTTTTTTTGAACAATAGGCACATGGATTGAGTTGACCAGGAAAATAAATGCCTGGACTACGGTCTTCAAAAGCGATAGCCAAGTCAGCAAAAAAAAAAAAAAAAAAAAGAAGGCATGCAGTCGAAACCAAGGAATTGAAAGGCCTCCAACCCTCTACCCTGCTGAGGGTATTTTGATGAGAACTGTGCATTTGCCGTTGAATTGGCTCATATCGTTGATATCACGGCGGGGACTGTGGGTGGGTGGGCGTTATATGGTAGTTCCAGGGATTAAATTTCGAACGTTAGTTTGGAGTACTGGATCACGAAAAAGTTATCTGAATGTTCCAAACCCTTCACGAAGCCAGAGGAGAAATCTTCAGCCTCGCACGCGGATGACGCAGAAAGTGGCCGGTCGTTACTTGCCACTCTAGGTAAGTCAAGCGCCAGGTGTTTGAGCCGCTTATTAATGTATAAGGAGTAAGCTGATCATAATCCTTGTACTTCAAACAGCCAGTCTCGGTTAGGCCACTGGACCGGCCATTTTTCTTGCGAGATCACGCCACCGAGGTTGACGACGAAAGTGGACCCGCGTTGAAGTGCAGCCTTAAGAACAGGGAAGCCGATGTCATAGATTAACAACAGACCCTACCGACCCGAATGCCGATACACACAAAAAAAGGCAGGTCCAGGCCACTTCCTATCCGGCAATAACAGATATTACGGTACGGAGTAATATGGAAGGCCGCGGAAGGCCGTGGAATTTTGGCGCATGCAGGCAGGTAAATGCCCCGATTGTTACGTACGGAGTACTCCGCCGCATGGCTATTTCCGAACATCCCTGCTTCTCCCCCCACTTGGGTTTGTTTCAGCTCAATAACAGCCACGTGGGTTAGGGCAAAGTAGCCGGTCCTCCGACGCCACAAGTTGTGAGTTAACGGGTAGCCAGCCCGGCTGGCCCTGTTCGCATAGTACTCTGCGTGGCACATAAATCGGGAATACCTACGACAACTACGGAGCGAGTGTACATCACCCGACCTGACCTGACCTGAGCTTTGGAACTGACCTAACCTAACCAACTGTGGGTCCTAGTGGCGTTAAATAGTTCTTTTAATTGGTCCCTTTAATTCTAAATTAACTATGGACTTTAGGCATCTAAAATAGAAAATAAATAATAATAATAATTATTATTAAATACACTAGGCTAGCTAGTATATCGACCTCTCTGTCCTTAGGAAAACCCTGTAGCAGGGAGGAAATACCTAAGTGCTACTGTACAAGCCCCTTGCTAGCCCCGAAGCGAGACTGGTGCACTGCCGCGCCAGCTGTCCTAGCTAGCTTAGAGAATTGGTGGTGGAGGTCGTAGGGCTAATGTGGAGTTAATATAGGGCGAGCTAAAATCCCTCATCTAATCGGTTGAAAATTCTCCACATCAGGGCCCACAGTTTGGTCAGGTTAGGCTAGTTTAAAAACTCAGGTCAGCTCAGGTCGGGTTCACAAGCTCGTCTGGAGCCGTCTGGAATCAATGCCAATTTGTAGATGACCCGCCCACCAAAGCCCACCAAAGGCTAGCGTCCCGTTGTCATATTAAAAACCGGACATATACTTCGTATATAAGGTAGGTTACCTAAGGCACCCAATATAGCCAGGGGACCCACCCATCTTCCGCTACCTCGCGGGTACTTCGTAGGTACCTCTCATTAGCAACAACGACTAGCTCCAAGCGTGTCATTGTTGCAACATGTCCAATGCATCTACCTAAGTACTAGGTAGGTACTTGTAGATCTAAGTCCATTACATTAGTCCTTCTAGTCCTGATCGGCCCATTCGAAAATTCCCGACCTCGTTGCTGCCTTCGCACTGCCAAAGGGATAGCATGCCTGGATTCAAGCTGGAGACCGGGTATTTCCCAGCGCATTCGCCCTTGGCCATGATGCTAGCCACCAAAAAGACGCGAGGATAACCGACAATGCGCCTTGCCTGCGGAAATGCTGCTAGTGTCCCGCACTCGGAAGTGATGGTGATATTACGGCCTCTCCGATGGGTAAGCAACTGGGTTGAGTCTTCGAAGCATATTATAATTAGCGAGCAAATCATGGTTATTTGATACTCTCTGGACGGGTAATCCTGGTCGTTGCTCACTCAGAACGGGACCATGGTTTTGCAATCGACAGGCTTGGAGCTCATGACAAGTTTGTAAAGGTTGCAAATGATGTCGACCCTGTGGGGATCAGGAATGGAACAAGAAGAAGCTGTGCAGAAATTTCCGTGGGTCAGTGCTATCGGCCTGTATGACCTTGTCTCTATTTTCAAATTCCGCGTGCAGCTCCCGAGCTGGGAGTGCCGACTGACCCCCCTTCAAAGCCGACACACGTCTGCAACTGGTTTCTATACGAAACGGCAAGACTAAGCTAACCGTGTTTTACCATCCGGGCCACAGCATCATCATGTTTCTTTCAGTACTCGAACTTTCCACCATGGCATCCTGGGCTTCATTGGACCCGAGGGCCGGTTCTACGCCTTCGGCGGCCGCGTCGATTGTCCACCGTTTAATCAGAGGCAAAACATATAAAGAGAATGTAGAAGCTTGCCCTCACCTGTTTTCTTATACAAACTGGCGAACAGGTACCTCAGAGGTTCATGGTTTTCTTCATCATTTCAAAGGAAGAGACGAGACATGACCGTGCTGTCAGAGAGCAAGGAGCCGAGAGCTCGAGACATGACAGTAGCGGCAGTCGAAGCTACCAACCAAGAGCCTCACCAATGTGATTCAGCATCTGATGGTGACCGCGTTGACCTTGAAGCTGACAAAAAACCAAGACAAAATGGCGACAGCAGTCACAACGTAAGCGTTGTCGAAGGGGAAGGCGTTGATGAGGCAAACAATAATCATTTAGTCCCGACCATAAGTTATACAACAGACGAGAGTGTTACAGAGGGCCCTCCATCAACAGTGCAGCCAAAATCTCCCAAGCGATGGTACAAACACAAAATTCCATTGTGCTGGGGCCATGTTCCGCCAGTGCCCAAGGAGCGGACTGTATCTAGAGAGCATAAGGCTGGTTTTTTCAGCAAGTTAACGTTTCAATGGATGACCCCTATCATGACTGTAAGTACAAGCAATGCAAACTTCTTTCCCAGCCGAGTTTCTGTCTTTTCTCGGAAAATCGACCCAACGGTTTTGCGACAATATGCCGATCGCGGCCGGGGAGAGTGACCAGGTCCCCTGCACCAGAGAATTATTCCCACTTTATAACCATTTTACCCGATGAAAATTCCCGGTATGACGTAACTGTTATGAGCTAACATGAGACGACTCACAGACAGGTTACAAACGTCCTCTCGAAAGAGGTGATATTTGGGAGATAAATCCAGACCGAGCGGTCGAGCCACTTGCGCAAAAAGTGAAGGAGTCTTTCAATCGACGCAGGAAGAAGGGTGAAAAAAATCCCCTTGTCTGGGCTCTGCACGAAACATTCGTATTTGAGTTTTGGTTTGGCGGATTTTGCGCCCTGACGAGTGCGCTCCTCCAAGTCTTTTCACCCTTTCTACTTCGTTTTATCGTTCAGTTCGCAAAGAATGCATACGTGGCAAACATTCAGGGTGGCCTAGCGCCCCCTATAGGAGAGGGCATCGGCCTTGCCCTAGGGCTCACTGCGATGCAGATCCTTCAAGCTTTTGGCGTCAACCATTTCATGTTCCGGGGCATGATGATAGGTGGACAGAGCCGAGCCGTCTTGATCGCTTTCATCTATGAGAAAGCTATGGTAATTTCCGGCAGAGCAAAGGCTGGTGGCAACATAATCATGACGGCTCCAGCGAGCGACGAACAAGACAAGGAGAAGATGCCTGGGGATAAACCAGGCAAAGGCAAGGGCGGAAAGAAAGGGGAGAAAAGTGAGCACCAGCAAGATGAACTTGGGTGGGCAAATGGCCGCATTGTCAACCTGATGAGCGTCGATACCTCCCGTATTGACCAGGCGTGTGCCATGTTTCACACGGTCTGGACATTCCCCATCGTTTGCTTCATCACCCTCTTGTTGCTGGTCGTCAACTTGTCCTACAGTGCATTAGCTGGCTTTGCTCTCCTTGCCATTGGCGTGCCAGCATTGACAAAAGCCGTTAAAAGCCTTTTCCGTCGACGAAAAGACATCAACAAAATTACAGACCAGCGGGTGACCCTGACGCAGGAGATCCTGCAAGCCGTTCGTTTCGTCAAGTATTTTGGGTGTGAGAAGGCTTTTACCGCTCGCTTGGGAGACTTCCGGGCCAAGGAAATCCGCTCCATCCGGTTCTTGTTGGCCGTCCGAAACGCAATCAATGCTACCACCATGTCTATGCCCATATTTGCGTCTATGTTGTCGTTCACTGTACATTCACTTACGGACCATGCGATGGAACCCGCCGAAATATTCTCGTCCCTTGCTCTGTTCAACGGCCTCCGCGTTCCACTCCAGATGTTTCCGCAGGTCCTGGGTCAAATCACCGATGCCTGGTTGTCTATGCAGCGAATCGAGGAGTTCTTGATGCAAGAAGAGCAGGAGGAGGACGTTATTCGCCGGCCAGACGGCGAGAATGCCGTGGAAATGATCAATGCTGCTTTCACATGGGAGCGCACCGCATCCCAACCCCCCGATAAAGGCACAGGCTCTGGATTACCGGGTAAAGATTCAAACACCATTTCTGCGACAGCGAGGATCGCAAAGTCAAGCACGACTGCCGAAAATGCAGAAGAGGACTCTGCCAGTATCCTGGTTGAGGAGCGGGAGCCCTTTACGCTTCAGAATCTCAATTTTGAAGTCAAACGAAACGAACTCATAGCTGTCATCGGAACCGTGGGAAGTGGCAAAAGCTCTTTACTTGCTGCGCTAGCTGGCGACATGCGGAAAACCAGTGGCGACGTTGTATTTGGCGCTTCGCGTGCGTTATGTCCACAGCATGCCTGGATTCAAAACACAACGCTCCAAAATAACATCACATTCGACCAGAAGATGGATCGTGATTGGTATCGACAAGTCATAAGAGCGTAAGTAGTACAGGCTCGAGATGTGCGAACTAGAAACCTGGGATGACTGACAAAAGACTCATTGTAGCTGTGCGCTTGAAGCAGATTTGGACATGCTCCCCAACGGAGATGAGACCGAGATTGGTGAGCGCGGCATCACCATCTCTGGAGGACAGAAGCAGCGTCTCAATATTGCCCGTGCCATATATTCCGATGCCGACATCGTCCTCATGGATGACCCGCTGAGCGCCGTGGATGCACACGTGGGCAGGCACATTTTCAACAATGCCATCCTGGGTTTGCTCAAGGACAAGTGCCGCATTTTAGCAACGCATCAGCTCTGGGTGCTAAGCCGCTGTGACAGAATCATCTGGATGGACGGTGGCGAGATTCAGGCCATTGACACTTTCGATAACTTGATGCGCGAAGACAAAGGTTTCCAGACCCTTATGGAAACCACTGCTGTTGAGAAGGAGGAAGAGGAGGAGGAGGAGGAAGAAGAAGAAGAAAAGCCCGAGACTGTTGCTCCCGTGGACCTCACTGGTGAAGGCAAGGAGAAGGAGGCTAAGAAGAAAGCCGCTCCTCTTATGCAACAAGAGGAGAAAGCCCAGGCGAGCGTTCCGTGGTCAGTCTACGGCGCGTACGTTCGGGCTTCGGGAACCATTCTGAATGCGGCACTGGTAATTCTTGTCTTGGTCGTCTCTGCAGGAGCCAATATAGTGACGGGCTTGTGGCTGTCGTGGTGGACGTCAGACCAGTTTGGCTATTCCACAGCGTCTTACATTGGTATCTACGCAGCCCTTGGCGTGGCCAAGGCTGTGCTCCTGTTCGCCTTCGCAGTGTCCCTGACCGTGCTTGGAACCAAGTCCAGCAAGGTCATGTTTCGAGATGCTGTCCATCGCGTACTGCGCGCACCCATGTCCTTCTTCGACACTACTCCCCTGGGCCGCATCACCAACCGGCTTTCCCGGGACGTGGATGTCACGGACAACAATCTGACGGAGGCGATCCGAATGTACCTCCTGACAGTGGCGACAGTCACGTCAGTTTTTGTCCTGATCATCGCATACTTCCACTGGTTCGTGATCGCCCTGGTCCCGCTGTACGGTCTCTTCACCCTCCTGGCCTCCTACTACAGAGCCTCCGCTCGAGAGACGAAGCGCTACGAGTCGGTCTTGCGCTCGGACGTCTTTGCCAAGTTCAGCGAAGGCCTCAGCGGAGTGGCTTCTATCAGGGCGTATGGCCTGAGGACCAGGTTCGCCAAACACCTCCGGGATTCCATCGATGAGATGAACAGCGCTTACTTCCTCACCTTTTCGAACCAGCGGTGGCTAGCTCTCCGTCTTGACATGGTCAGCAACGCGCTCGTGTGCACGGTCGCCATGCTGGTCGTGACTGGGCGGTTCGACGTAGACCCTGCCATCAGCGGCCTTGTGCTGAGTTCCATCTTGTCTATTGTGCAGATGCTGCGGTTCGCCATCCGCCAAGTGGCTGAGGTTGAGAACGGCATGAACGCCGTCGAGCGGCTGCATCACTACGGCACGCAGCTGGAGGAAGAGGCACCTCTGCACACGATCCATGTCCGTGAGAGCTGGCCGGAGAAGGGCGAGATTCTATTCGACAACGTGCAAATGCGGTACCGGGAGAACCTGCCTCTCGTCCTGCGAGGCCTCTCGATGCACATCGGCGGCGGAGAGCGCGTCGGTATCGTCGGCCGAACAGGAGCTGGCAAGAGCTCTATCATGACTACTCTCTTCCGCCTAGTCGAGATCTCGGGCGGCAGCATTACCATCGACGGCGTGAATGTATCCACGATTGGTCTCTTCGACCTGCGCTCCCGTCTCGCCATCATCCCTCAAGACCCAACGCTCTTCAAAGGCACGGTACGAAGCAACCTGGATCCGTTCCAAGAACACACCGACCTCGAACTCTGGTCCGCGCTGCGCCAAGCCGGTCTGGCACCGGCCGACCCATCCAGGAATGAAAAGGAACCCGCTTCATCTCGAGTCAAGCTCGATAGCGCGGTCGAAGAAGACGGCCTCAACTTCTCCCTCGGCCAGCGTCAGCTCATGGCGCTCGCCCGAGCCCTCGTGCGCGACTCGCGAATCATTGTCTGCGACGAGGCAACGTCCTCGGTGGACATGGAGACCGACGCCAGGATCCAAAACACAATGGCCACGGCCTTCAAAGGCAAGACCCTTCTTTGCATTGCGCACAGACTGCGGACCATCATCGGCTATGACCGCATCTGCGTCATGGACGCGGGACGAATTGCCGAGATGGACTCGCCTCTTTCCTTGTGGCAGCGGGATGGCATTTTCAGAAGCATGTGCGATGGCAGCGGTATTCGGATGGAGGATATTCAGAGGGCCAGGGACGGCCTGGTTGCATTGGACAGGAGTTTGTAAGATAAGGGTATTGAGTCTGGACATGAGATATCGATTGGGATGGTACATATCAGGAGTTATGGCGTTGCATATTTCAAGTACGGTTATCTCGGCGCAAAGCACATATACCTTTTCAAATAAGCAATGATTGGATTTCAGACTGACCGGTGAATTGTCCAACTCGTCATGTCCAGAATACGGGGAACCAGAGAATGGCAAGGCTAAACATGGGGAAGTCAGTCACAGCAACGAAAGGCATCATGCAAAACTCAAAGAAATACATGCACTTCGAGCTTTTTGCGATAAGCAAGTTTCAGACTTTGTAACTCGTGTAATGCATGCAGCCAATCATGTCCACCGCTATAAGCCCGCACGCGCTGTGATCCCTGCTTTCTCCGCGGGAAGAAAGGGATTTGTATTCTCCCACAAACACCATTACTAAAATCTTGTTTACAAAGTTGCGCACCCCTTGGCGACATGCAGGTGATACCAATCCAGTTAACGCCCAGCCTGGACACATCTAATTATCCGACATGCTCGAAATAAAAAAATGATTGAAGCACGCTGATTGTCTAACGAACGCCCTAGAGACTTTTGCCCCTTTCATATGATTACTTTTCGAATTACTCTAATTTTCCGTCAGAAGCGGTTTGCTGGGCTGCTTGGGCGGCGAGGATGTGACGATGGCTGAATTGGAGACAGCGGCGGGATATTGGGATCGTCCATCAAGAGATCTTCGAGGTAGGCGCTGGGGGCGCGCTGACCTGGAGTAAGGTTGATGTTCAGCGAGCTCGTGCTGAGATTGCGTCGAGCCCCAGCTTGAGGAGAATCGGGAGGCGAGATATCTATGGTGTTGCGAGAGGCATTTGCGTAGTGGCCGTGCGGTTCAGACCGAAGGTTGGACAAACTAATTGAATTGGTCCGATTGCCTCCTCCGGGCGAGCTGGTGCCTGCAGCGTAGAAACCCGACGGCAAGAAGATCGATCCACGGTTTGAAGCAGCCCCGGTGCCAGCGGTTGGGGAAAAGAACAAATTGGACTGGCTGGGCGTGGATGAGGAAGTCGGACCACGGTTAGTTTTGCGCAGATTACGGCCGGCAGAAGCAGCAGTTGTGGCACCGCCGGCACCGCCGGCACCGCTCAAGGACATGGACGATGCTCGATCGGTGTACTTGTAGAAGGTTGCAGACGGCGCCGGGTAACCAGTCTTTGTGTCGCTCGTATAGTGAGCCATGGCGGCGCGCTCAACAGATCGGTGAAGCATAAGACTGACAATACCACGCCAGAGAAGGAGAGCCAAACCCAAAGCTCCTAAAATGGCTCCTACCACGATAAAGACGGTGCCATCAGGGAGGTTAGATTGTTGCATATATGGTGCATTCTGCGTCGGCGGCACGCTCGCCGGAGGGTACGTGGGAATGGCGCCAGGCCCGGTCAAGGTAGGGAAGCCGGCCAAGCTGCTTTCGGAGGCTGCTTGAGAACTGCCAGTGATGGAAACTTGGCTAGTGACAGTAGATCCAGTGCTGGCGCTTGTGCTGGAGACGCTTGTAGTTGAAGAAGAAGAAGAAGGGGAGGAGGAAGAAGACGGCTTTCCCGACGTAGTGGACTGGGCGGAAGAAGTGGATGAGACCGAGGGCGTCGAAGAAGGGCTGCTCTGCTGGGCCGCAGCAGACGCTATCAAAGTAACGGCAAATACAAAGACCCAGGGCGCTGGGAGGAAGTTTGCAAGCCTCATGACGGCGACGTCAGACAGCACGCAATGATTTGGGCGATATGAAAAGATATTACTGTCGGAGACACTCGTTGGTTGGTGTTGCGTGCGTACAATCGACGTCGAACTTTTTGAAACGGAACGAGGTCCGAGGGTGGTTTGTCAATTCGCGGTGTGACCAACAAGCGGATGCAGAAGACGAGAGACAGCGCGGTGATTGACGATAGCGAGACGCAGCGTTTAATGCGTCGATACCGAAAGTTCTGCCACTGGAGACGCCGGAAGGGGACAGAGACTGGACGAAGTGTTGGGGTTTGTGGAAAGATGAGAACCCGTCGAGAAGGCCTCTTGGTGTTTTGTCGTGTTTGTCCCTGTGGCCCAAGGGGCCCTGGACGACGGAGGAACGTGCATGTACTTTTGAGAAAAGTGGACCAATGTGGGGCTTGTACACAGGGACGTTGCGGATGGATGGCACGTGCCTATTATTAGGTACCTACCTAGGTACGTAGCATCGAAGGGGCTGCAAGGTCGGGGGCTGCATCTGGTGTCAGTTGGTGGGCGACCGATTCGCGTTTCCGTCAGTTTACTCCGTGCCGAGCGGTGTTCTGTTCCTCCGTGACTCAAATAGCTGACTGCCTGTCAACCGAGTGTAAACTATGTCCAAGTGGGATCAAGACACGAAGATGTTCAATTCGACCTCCTTGTCCCAAAATGCATGAATCAATTAGATTAGTAGATTCCTTCGTCCTGGGCCCCTCCTCTCACGTGACTGCATCCAGACCAATCCCATCTGTGACGTGCGGAGCCTCGTCCCCCAAGCTCAGAGCCGTTTCTAACATACATACATGCATGATAGCTTCAGCCTGCGACCCAGCGTCCCCGTCTTCCGGCGCGAAAATACATCACCGACCGGGACCCCTTCTCAAATGAGCCTCACAAAATAACACATCGCCTACCTGATCAGAGTGTCATCATGGAGGAGGAGCGGCTGTGGAAGTTTCGTAGGCCTGAGTGGCTGAACAGCGTCTGGGCTCGCAATTCGGGTGTGTACGCCTCGGGAGCTTTGGTAAGTCGCCCATTTGTTACCATTCGACGATTCAATTCGCTCTTGCCTTGGTCTGTCTGTCCGAAGGTAACTACGGACTCCTTAGAGACGCGGGGGTTAACGAGCCTGCGCAGTTCTCCATCGCCTTCTACGTCATGCTCGACTCCGCCGTATGGTCCAAGTCCTCCAAGAACGGTTCCAACGTCCACGTCAAATTCGTCGACTGGCTGCCTCTCATCTTCTCGAGCCTGGGGATGTTGATCATCAACTCGGTGGAGAAGCAACGCCTCAGCGCCGACTCGTTTAGTTACAGCGGATCTGGAGTTGCTTGGAAGGCCCGGGTGGTTTTGTTCCTGGGGTTCGCTGCTCTTGCAGGGGGCATGGCTGGAGGTGTGACGGTCTTTGTGCTCAAATATGTGGTTCCGGGCGTGTCTATGCCTGCACTGGGCATGGGGATCGAAAATCTTGTCAGCAATGCACTCGTCGGCGTCAGGTAAGTGCGACAGACCTCGTGGTTGGTATTGTTATTCTGGAGTGCGCATAGGCTAACAGGCAATCAGCTCTGTCGTGCTCTGGATCGGCCAGAACATGGAGGACGAGTACTCGTATAACCTGTCAATATGATAAATGACGCGGTTCGGTGCGGATGAGGATGGTAGGCCAAGTGGTGAGGGAGGCATGAGAACAAAACTTCACGGAGAGCTTGTTGCAACGAGCACAAGGTGGTATAAGTGTGTACGATCATTGCAGCGCTGAATTTCCTTTTCTTTTTACTTCTTTTTAGCCTGGAGCTTGTAAGAGCAGGAGAGGGTGGCTTTCCAAATGCAAAAATGACCACAAATTCTCGAATATACCTATGTATAGGCCAGATTGTAATAAAACTGTAGACTCGTCTTGCAGTTGCTCGGTGTTCAACTCGGCGCGATCCGCAAAGCGCAAGTTGTTGCAGACCGCCGCGGTATCAAGGCCGCCATCACAAACGTCCTGAGCCCGCCATGATCCCTCCTTCCTCTCCCGCCAGCCCCGACGCCCCTCCCTCCATGACTAGCCGCCTGCAAAGCGCCCGCCCGCAACACTAATTCAACCGTCAACTTTAGCGCGTCGAACGAAGCCCCAGTCGCGCCAGATTCGGGAACAACAACGACAGAATTCACATACATACCTACTCGCTTCCCAACAGCGCATAGCGCACCCCTTCCAGAGTGAAGCTCCCAATGAATCAAAGAAGCCAAGCACCCGCCAGCGGCATCTCCCGCTCTCGCGGGGCCGTCGCCGCTGCGGCAGCCAGTCGCCCCAACCTTTTCCGCAGCCAGCTGACCCGACGACCAACAGGCGGCTCTTCCAACTCGTCGGAAACAGTGCGCCTGGACGTCGAGGTCCTGTCCGACACGTCGGAGATCGTGGTGCGCAATCAGGAGGGCGAGATTGAGCTCGGGGACCCGCCTACGCCTGTGTTTGAGGAGACGGATGAGCAGGCTGAGGATAGGCATGAGACTGAGAGTATGTTGGTTGCGGCTTGCGAAGAGTGACTTCGTCCCTTGTTCTTCCTCCGAGTGTTCCACTCCCGAGCAACGCTACTGCGGGATGTCTAATTTTTCAATTCTATAGAGGAGAGACAGAGACTAGCGGAGGCGGTTAAACATCACAGCGTTAACCATAGCGCCGTCCCCAATCAGCCTGAAGGTAGGATGTTGTCAACTGGTCGTTCCTCGAGTGCGAGATTCTGCTAACCTCTGTGCTGCAACAGAACTTCTTGAGGCGGTCAGGGCGAGCCTGCGCGCCAAGGTCACTGCTCTCGCCGAGGACAATTGGATGTTCGAACCGGAGGACCAGCTTCGGTCATGATTCTTACTTGGTGTCTTCTATTTCCCTCTGTCATAGACAGTGCTACGCCAAACTTACTGCTAATTTGTATTTCTCACCAACACCCATCTATGATACACGACATAGCATATTCACTCCTCGGCCGCCCTTCCTCCGACAAGCCTAATCTAATCCCTCCGCCATCGGCGCATCCGCGCCCCGAATTTCTGGTCTCCGCGGCTGTTGAGGGGCCGCGCCGCCGCCGCCGCCGCCAAACAGACCGCTCATCATGTCCATCAAAGGATTACTTTGTCGCGGCTTCGCAATGCCAAAGTACATCTCGGCAATCATCTCGAGTGGCTCCGCCCACGTCTCTGTCTCGTTGATCTGCGTGGCATATTTCGATATGAGGCCCTTGTACACCTCTGGTGCTGCGCGCTGGATCGCAAGAAGGAGCAGTCCCAGGAAGTTGAGGAGCGGTAAGCTAGGGAAGATGCGGATGTCGGAGCTTGCGCTGCAGACATCTTGAACTCCGAGACCGGGATTGTCGTTGCTCAGGGCGCTGGTGAAGAGTCGATAGCAGGTATTGGCGGCGCGGACATTGCCTACGAGCAGGTACGGTAGGACAGCTCGTCCGGCAAAGTGTGGTGCGAGATGTGACTCGCCTTCTTTGTACCAAGCATATTCCATCCTGAACAAGACTTCGGGTGAATCTTTAGTGCCAAGGATGAGGTGTCGCTCCGCTTCGTATGTATCGTGCTCTTCGGCGTATAGCGATCCCGCGACATGGTGCAGTTCTGGGTCCCCGGCTGGGTATTCTCCAAACTTGGCCGACCATCTACATTGTCATGTTAACTCAGTTTCTGCCCTTCGCCCGCCCCGAGCTCGCGAAGATTGTCTCGAAAACTCAAGAAAGGACTTACCCCATGGCTTCACCGATGAATTTCTTCCTCGTAGGCTCCTCGGCGCCAAACAATCGCAAACACGTCAATATCCTACCCTTAGTAGCGGAATCGGGCCCCAGCCCTGCTTGCTTGTACACGTCCACCATCATGATGCACAAGTCTCCCCCGCTACCGCCTTGCCCGGCCTTGAGGAGCGACTGCGCAACATTGTGCAGAATATCGATGGCAGCGCCCCAGTTCTTGGTTTTGATGTATCGCGAGGCGGCGACTCGTGTCTGTTGCTGAGCTTCGTAGTAGTCGCCATCGGTGATCTTCTCTTGCAGCCGGGCGACGATACGGTCGACCTTGCTGGCCATGGTTGGCGAAGGCTTATCGGCCGCGGTTTAGAGAACCCTGAGGGAGGCTCGTGCAGAGGCAGCTCCTGAGAGCTAAGAGGCTGAATGGAGGACAAGAGAGCGAGGGTGCTGGTGCTGGTGACGAAGATGTGAAGCTTGATGGAGGGGTTGTGGGGCAGCTTGCGGGAGATGACTACCCGGTACCCGGCACGATTACCTTTCTTTTAACTCGATTCATAAGTATGACTTGCAACATCTAGAAGATTTGAGCTCCGTAATGCTTAATGCTTGTGATGCTGTAACATACAGCTTTTCATATGTTCAATATTGCTGGATCCATAGTTTGAAGCTCTTGAATAATGAGGTCGCCAGTTTGAACAAGACCTGATCTATCGAGTAACAGTAAACTTCGGCGTCAAATGTTCCATTCTCCCTTCAACTTGCGGATGAGGATGATGGCCGAAAACCTCTATACAAAGACCACAGCCCAAAAGAGCCACGAAGCAATAAACAGCCCAGTATTACTACTAAAAACCTTGTATTTTGCATCCCCCCCTTCAAATATGGGCTATATACAACAAGTAGCAAGCAAAAAGCTAGTACGCTGATTCCTGGTGTTTTGACTCTAAATCTGTCCATCAGCACGACCAGATCCGTCTTGGAGATTTATTTCTTGAAGCGTGGATAAAGATCTTACCAATACGCGTTCATGTATGATCTTTGCGTTGGTCAAAGTCAGAGAGACGGTGATCTCTGCCTGTCATTCTGTTAACTGCCTAGAGAGCACCTGTTGGATTGTTGAACGAGTTGCTGCCGTGCGTGGGATAGGATCGGGTCATGTTGGGGAACGTGCGGAGCATTATGAGGCGGAGAGAGGGGAGGCATGTGCAAATTATGCCGACGTTGACCTCGATGGTGGACCAGTAGACGACGTTCCACTGGTCCCAGGTGGGATTTGTAGAGTTTGCCCAGGAAACGAGAGAGCTTAGTCGTAGAATAGAGACAATAGTAACACTGCGCAAAGCAACACGAGCAATGTTAGTATGCTGTTGCCTTTTCTTTCCTTTTCTTCTTTCGTTCTCTCATTTCTTTCGGCAAACCCGATTTGAAATGGAAGTCTCACCCTGGAAATAAAACTTACAAGGCACCCAGGAAGAACATGATTGATGCGCCGACCTTCTTCGTCCAATGTAACTTTAGCTTGGGTATCTGACTCAAGGGAATGCTGATCATCCAGACATCCAGCGCAACGCTGATGGCAGCATTAGCCTAACCGAAAGCATTAATGTTGATACATTTGCCAGTTCCGTGCTTCTTGACGTATCGAGTCCAGAAGTAGTCTATCGGAGTGCACTGAAAAATGGCCGTCAATACAAAGGACAGCCCGTAGAGAGAATTGAAAATGGCCGTCGCCCAGAGCAAGTTCTGAACAATCTTGCCGGGAAGGATGCGCACGTAGAAAAGTAATAAGCTGAGTTTGATGAGCGATAGCTCCGCAAAGTAAAGAACTTCCATGATGAAAAGCCACTCAGTAAACGTAGTGAGGTCGTGCGCCTGAAGGGTCCGTACGTCCTTACCGAGACCATAGGCGGCCAAACCTTGAAGGTTGATGATGGTGCAGGAAACTCGAAGGACCAGCATTCCCATGATGACTTTGTCATCCCAGGCAAGTCCCGTGCCGGCCAGACTGAAGAATTGCTTGAAAACCAGGCGGGTTATAACGAAAAAATACGGTGATGGTGCCAAGAGCGATGGACAGGACGACATATTGACCGAATCTGTCGCGGACGGGGAACTCGCATGCCACGGTGGTGGTGTTCTGAGCAGCTAATTTGCGAGAATTGGAATATCAGTAAAACGTGCAAAGTATTTATCCAAAGAATGATTGCAAAATATACAGAGAGCGTCTACAAGAGAACATGACTTCAGAATGCATTTTGCTGACGCGTCTTGGATCTCCGTATTTGAGCAGATGCACTTGAGATCTGTGGGTGAGCAAGCTGCGCCGGGAACTATGTTCATCAAACAGCGAGACTAGTATAGCAGAAGAGATTAGTCTTATTTATTGTTCTTTTCTTGTTCTTCGCAGTAGTTTTTGTGCTTGTATCTAGAGAGGAGAAAAAAAAAGGGTACTTACAGCACATGGGGGCATCAATAGGAGCACATTCGCTGCTGACCACTTGTTTGGATCCTTCGTCTGGATCAACTCTCTTGCCAAAGACAACCTCAGCGCGATTGTCCACAAAAGGACCCAACCAGCAAAGAACCGCATATCGAGCCTGGAATTCCGCTTCTCGTCTTCCAGGCGTGACCGCTGCCACGGGTGTACTAGAGAGTGTAGCCGCAGGTGTTTACAATCCCTTCATGGGACAAACATGAAAAAGGGAAATGTAAGCTTTGGTTAGAAGATAATACAATGGGCTGACAACAGCAAAAACAGAAAAAAAATGAAAAATGAAAAATAAAGTGGTAAACTAGATCCACGGTTTAATCGAGATGGAGTGAACAAGCTAAGCTGACATGCATGGGGAAGGCAGATATCTGATTCGTCCGATGACGGTCCCATGGTATCTCTCGCTGAAAAGAAAGTGCGCGTAAACTGCATTAATATTTGTAGACAGAGAACCCCAACACGTAGCTTTTTTCTCTCTACGGGATCCGAGGGTTCGGTTGTCAATGATTTGGCTATAACTATGGGATGAAAGCCCTGGATTCAAGGTGATGGGCTGAGAGAGAAGAATCGAGCTGTCAGAATTTCTCATATGGTTCCTTGGAAAAGTCTTCAGTCTTGTCCTATCCTCCGTAGAAGCGGGCATTATGTGATGCATGACGAAAGGCAGCCGTTTCCCCACGCGGGCACTCTGAACAACACTGCAGCTATTGGAATTGAACCCTGGACGACAGAGAACCCAATACGTCGGAGGAGCTAATGCACGCTAAAGCAGGCATTCAGGGGAGAGAAAGTTGGCATGGCGAAAGCATGGGTTGGTTGGCTGCCAAGCTGTTACTTGGACTGACGCATGAGCCGTGACTAAGGTCAAAAATCCAGATGGAAGGCTTTAACTTCCATCAATGCTCCGAGTATCTTTTGGATATACAGCGCGGGAGGACAAAGACGAAGCTGACGTGAATTCGATCGATGCTGTTATCACGGAGGTTTGCAGACTGTTTCTGCTCGACGCCGTGGAACGTCAAATGTCGGTCACTGGCAGTCCCCCATAGCGGCAGAACTATTTGATCCTTCCCGCTCCTCAGTTTCTACATGTACCGAGTACATACATATCAGGGCAGGCGCAATAAGCAATTGTCGGGTCACTACACTTCGTGCACCACGTCACCATGAATCAGATCTGACCAGAAGTCGATTTCGTCCCGTCCATCCACCATGGCTCATCGCAGCTGCACGAATGCAAGGATTTTGCGGTCATTTTTCTGTACGGACATGGGGCATCATGTTCCGCCATGATTACACAACGGCAACTAGTTCTGGTGGCTTCGGTTCAGCTCCACACACGCCACGGAGAATAATCCCAACCCCGGAAAGTTGTCATGTGGACAGAAACGGGCGTTTTGATCCTTGTTCCTCAATAGAATAGACTACGGCAGTACTCCGTACGGATACGGAGTGTTTAGGTTGTGTTTTACGGCGGGGAGGGTACTCTCTCTTACAGGACCGCGGCGCGGTCGATGCTTACCTGGTCAGGGGCAGACAAAGATGAATTAATTAGGCGTGCTCACGGGTGACAGATTTCACAACGGGCCCTACCTTGTTGTATACTGGTCGCTGGATTCAAGGTGTAATTTGTCACCTCCGTGGCCGCGTTGGCTTGGCGAACATCAGTGATCGATCGTGCATCAATTCTGCCTATGGACGGAGAGTCTGGTACATGTTGACTTATATACTTACAAATGGACTTTCAGGAAAACGCTCAAGCATATTTTATTCTCCATATTTTCATGATATCTGGCGAGCGCAGAGGCTCGGCCGAGACGGCAACTCTGCCTCTGAGCAACCCAGCCTGGCAATATAGTGAAGATGCAGTCTCCAGCCTGCGCTATCCATGATGTGAGTTTAACGATTTACGGACCGAGAAGAAGCGACAGATGTATAATTGTTGATGACCATTGGCGGATGAATCTAGCCTCTCTGGTCTTCTTCTGGAACAACCCGGAACGCTAGGTCAGTTTTGATAGCAACTTGTAATGACAAATCAAGGACTTTAACCAGCATTGTAGCGACATGGGAAAATGATCAACAACAAATTCCACCCGAAAAAAAAAAAAAAAAAAAAAACCCTCGTCACATAAAGCCCTTTACTAGACTTGACACTAATACATCGGAACAAGATCTCACCATTCAAATATCACTATCGTGTTTCAAAAACCCGTCCATTTCATCCGCACATGTTCTTCCACGACTCATCGACATAAGTTCTGCTTGTTACCGCCCACATGTCCCGACACTCGAAGTCTGTCTGTAGGGAGGCCTTTTCGACTGACCGATTATGTCAGAGATCGCCCACAAAAGCTGCATGCCAAGGGAACGAGTGAGAGGGAACCCGGCTCACGACTTGAACCATTTCCTGGCGAGCTGCTCCAATTACCCCTGGTTTCCATCAGTCTGAAAAGGTCCCAAAGGCCCTTCTTTTGCGCGTGCGATTGTCTCGGGTGCAGTTCATTGTGGTTCCGGACCCAAGCTCTTATGTAACACTTGAAGACATTGTGCCCATCAAAGCACAGTTCGAGCTCAAGCTTTCCATGATTCATAAGACTCTGCCGTTGTTGTCCTTTTCACAAACGTGGCTGAATGCTACATGACATTGTAATTATATGCCTAGGTAGTTATAGAGAGCACACAGGCTGCGAAACGGGACGGGTGAAGCAAGGCTACAGCTATGTCTTGCATATAAGCTACAGATCACCAGACTCAACATCTGTGCCGAATCTATCTGACCCAAAAAACCATTTCTTTCCACACCTGTGCGTTGAGAAGACTGAAACTATTCGCTCTCGTCAAGAGCATGGATTATTCTGCATCATAGGTCGTCAAGCGGCATGCCAATCGTTAGGAGGGACCAAGGAAATGATGAAGACTGCCTTCTTACGCTTGCCCCCATTGACCGGCTCTAACGCGCTTGATTTGAAACGAACCATGGTACAATGGTAGTATATGAATTGCTCCTAGGTAAAGCAAGTGCGCCACGCTAATCACTAGGTCCTTATATCGACAAAGGGCATCATACATGAATCAACTAACCTCGCTTGGTACCTCGAGAGTACTGACAGGAAAGGATCTAAAGCAGCATTCATTGCTCCGCCGTATTGGCTCGGGAAAATTGACATGGGACGGAGATCCCGCCTCCGATCCGCTTGGACTGCAGTCAATTCCTCCACGAGCCATGTCAGGCAGCAAGGAAATGTCGCATTCGCATTAGATAAAGTTCGAGTGAACCACGACGCACAGAATAGCTTGCCGTGGCTGAGAAGAGGAGCATTCAGTTCTGCTGAAAACATTGTGTCTAGTGTAAATCGTTGACTTGACGATTTTGCCTTGTGGCCAGCTAGCACCCGTCTACTCTAGTCCAAGTTTCTGGGACTGATTGAGAGATTCGTCAAATAGCTTCTTCGGTCTCGAGAGATTGAAGGGGTTCTTTTCATTGTCTTCGTCCATGAAACAGAACATATTATGGATTTCAAACGTGATAGCCAGCATGAACCCCAGCTCAGATTCCGCAAAGACCTGTTCTGCCGAGTCCAAGTCACCAGTTACATTATTCTTCTGCCCACATTCTCGTCGCAAACATGTCTCCCCCTCCTCAAGATAGGCTCGGCAAGGGAATAATCGTACAGTCCTTTTCGAACCACTGAAGCATCTTTTGCAGGAAATGGCGCCGATGTCGAATGTCCGACACATCAGAAACACCGACCCAACGTCAAGGAGAATAAACTTACTTTCTCCTTTCTTTTGGCGATTTTTATACATAGACTACATTATGGATGCATGACCCTTTCTTCCCGCCCGTCGATTGCAATTTGTCAGCAATGAGCTTTAGCCGATACACGAAGTCATGATCAAAAAGAGCATCAAGGCAAACGGCCCCTCAGTTAGCCAACTTGTTCAGCTTTTCCGCGTTAAAAAAAAAAAAAAAAAAAAAAAAAAAAAAAAACCAACTGCCTCTCGACTTTAAAAGTCAGGATACAGTAGCACATGTCAGCCGTCACAGTCGCATCCCACTCAGCTCTAGACAAAGACCAGACCAGCGGCCAACATTGAATATCGCAGCAAATCGGTCTCTACCACAAAGCATGTCAGCGCCTGGAGACCTCTGCCTTCCGAATAGCATGCCTCAAATGAAGCACCCGACCACTTTCCACCTCCCATGTTCCCAGCAAGGCAGCGATAACGCTTTTCATAACTTGTCTGTTGTGCCGCATCGCATGCTCCGCTTTGCACTGCAGATTGTCAGCCTTGTGTGGAAATCCGCGATAGCACATGAAAGAAAAAGAAGAAAAACCCTCTTTTCAACCTAGCGCGTGCATGGTAGATGAGCCTAAAGGACACGAGGGCACGTATGCAAGTAATCTAGTATAGTTTCGTGGTCGTCCACCGACACGATGTGCATCAGGGCCCCAGCTCGGATCGGCCGGGTATGCACTCGATATTACAGCAGAACAACCAAGACCAAAGACAGTTTTGCACTTGGACTTCTCTGCTGTTTCAACCACAGATTATGGAATGGCCTATCGTGCCTAGGATGGGAGCAGAGCATCTCGCAAGATGGACGTACAGAGAACAACGTCCCTCCGTCTCCGTCGGTCAAACTCACGATAAGAACCCATCCACGTGGTGGACGGGGAGGAGCCTTGAAATTCAATTCCCACTTCACTTCCTAAAGGTCTGGGTCTTGATGAGGATCACATGTAAAAAAAAAAAATGTTAAATCTGTTGCTTCACAATCTAATTGGTACGCTTCAGGTATCCCGGCTTCCAGGCCAATCGTAGCCAGTGCAGGGGAGGAGGTACTTCTCTACGCATACTGTACAGAGTCTACATCTCAACTGACCTTTAAACCCGACCTCCTAATGTGGAGACTTTTTTTAACGCCACTAGGACCCACAGTTGGTCAGGTCAGGTCAAGTCGGGTTCAAAAGGTCGAGGGATCTACAGACTCCCTTGGTGGTGTCGAGCTGGCTCCAACCCGGTATTTTTTCTTTTCAGAGTGTAAAAGTCTTGATATTATCAGAGCTTAATACCGCGTGATGGGCCATTATCTACGGACTCGATATTCATCCAATCATTTTGGCCTTTTGTAGCGCACCACAGTACCCGATGGGCGCCTTTGCACGGCAATCGTCCCATAGTGGATAACCGAACCTATGGCCGGGTTATCTATCTCATGGATGAGTCTGTAGGGCTTAGGGTGGAGGATTGATTCTTAGTGCGACAGAATGATTAAGTTGTGTGCTGCCTGTCAGCACGGTGAGCGGCAAGTCACCTGTTCGGATCAAGGAGATGGGCTTCATTGGCTGCACGGATTGGTTTTGTAGGCGACTGCGATCACATGCCAAATTGATCACGGTAGAGCAAGTGCTTGCATAAAATTGTGACTGGATGTTCATCATCGTGGCCATTATTTTCCAACTAAGTGGCACAAAAGAAATAAAGCAAAAAACCAGCCAACCAATGCTTTCATCTAGTACCTCGAGCATGTTCCGTTAAGAGTCTATACCAGTCCAACGCCGCCCTCTAGTTTTGGTCGTTCAATCATGTGCAGTAAATTCCCATCCCCTTATTCCAACTGTTTAAACACGGGTATCGTTTATATTTTGGCACATCTCCTCCTTGAGATATTGCTTGTGCAATTCAGCTTCGGCATCGGCATCAGCCTGACGGGCTTGCCGCCGGTCAAGAAGGATGTTCAGAATGGCAGACACCATGAAGAAGATGCTGGACATGAAGGCAAACGCAGCATTGGCATTGAGCTTGCCACACTGATTGTTGGATGAAGCGATGTTCATCCATTCAGAAATCCAGTCACAGGGGAACTCCAAGAACTGTCAAGGCGGTTGTCAGTTAAAGCGGTCTTGGAGACAGAAGCGGAAGCTGGGTGAAGAAGGCGAGACTCACGCTGTACATCAAGCCAAAGACCGCCCACCACAATAGGCTCAGGACGATGTCGATGGGGATCTGGAAGAAGGCATCCACATATGGAATCAGGGTGGCGGCAATAGCCAGAATAGAGACGGCCCCAAGGACTTGGGTGTAGATGAAGCGGCCAAGATCCCACGCAGAGGCATTAGACTTGTAGAGGAGGTAGCCTGTGATACCGGTAATGACGGTCGATGAGACAAACTGCAGCGCCCTTAGTATCAGGATGTTAACGACGAGCACTTTTGTGTAGTCCATTGTAAGCGCGATGTTCAAATTCGTGTTGATAATGAAGATGTATGTAATGCGAATATAGTGAGTGCAGTTGAGTTGAGAGATCGGCGAGGAATAAAACAGCAGGAGTCGAGTTCGAATTGTGTCTGAGCAAGTGAATATCCAATGTTCGAGAAATGAAAGAAATCAGAATCTCGCCATCGATATATATATATATATATATATATATATATGTATGATATGACACACGGGAAAAGCGCTCGTGTGGATACGCAGGGGCATATTTTTTTCACGAAGCAACGGTCATACTAGGCGGCGCAAGAGCCGACGGCATCCTGCCTGATTTGTTGTCATCTCGGACTCAGCGGCCTCAGCCGCGACTTGTCTGAGACCCAATCTTTCTCATGAAGAAGTGGGTTATCAGCTTAAAATGAAACCAAAAACCTTGCGATGAGAGAGCATGATATCCGCTGCCAAGGCCTGGGTTCACACGTGTGTTGCCGGGATCGAATCAGCACAGACGGCGCCCGGTAGTTAGGGGTATCTGATCTGTTGGCACAGGGGGCGCGAATCGTGTTATCAGAATCAGAATACTACCGTGTATAGAGTAGGCGAGAGCCGTTGGCTGTAACAGGTACGCGAAAGCGAACACGACGCGCACATCCAATCGTGCGTTGCCGCTAATGGCCATAGTACCTGGGTACTGAAAGTTGAGGAGAGGAGCCTTGTCTGGCCATTAATAAGCTTTTGCATAAACAAACCGCAAGCGACACAACTTGAGAACTGTCCAAGCTTGACATTTGCATTCGTGTCGAGAAGCAAGCACGGGAACAAGGCTGCCATACGCAATCAAACGGACGGCTTCGTCGCCTTTCCATAGTCATTTGATCGCGCAGTTCGATAAAAAACACTGAACAGGCGCATCAGGAAGTCGGGACTGTTTTCCGATATGCCATCATATCAACAGCCAAAAAAATACAGCAGAGAAACATGGTCTCGCATCTGCGCAACAGAATAAGTTCATAGTTCATGCAGGCTACGGCAAGCCATCGAGCTGTCGACTCGGAATGGGACCCTGAGACTTGATTAGGAAAGAAGCCCCCTCCTCTAAAAAAAAGGAAAGGGGGTGCGGCCTGACATGTGATGCGCTGCTCCATGATTCCAAATTACCTATCCAAGAGCAGTATTCTCCGGACAGAATTTCACATGCTTTTACTGCTTAATCGAGACGAACTTATTCACTCGTGACCTAGTTGCTATCTACGCACACTCATCAATCATACGAATTCCCTCTTTACTGTGCATGAAATCTTACCACATCGACGAACAGCTAGCCGGCGCCTCGGCAGCTCGATATGCAGAGTAATATGGGCAAGCAACTATCGCGCATGAACTTCTCAAGCATTGAGCAGCTGCTGTGCTGGCCCCTTTCCACCCACGCCCTGGCTAAGGATTGAGATAGCAAAGGCTGCCATTCCCGCAGATACGAATCCCGTTCCTAAACATCATTGCCACGCATTGTCGAGGAGATATCTGATTTCGTTGCTTTCAGGTGCGCTCTTGTGATGCCTGGTACATTTTCAATTTCTGGTTGGGAAAGAGCAACGCCTAAGCATGTGTTGTAGTACAGTGTAGAGTGATTTTTCGGACGTGCAGGAGTAAGTGGCTCACACATATTGCACTGGAGAAGATGAGTCTGCAGACTGCGGACCGCAGACTGCAGACAAGAAGATAGTTTCTAGTAAATGCTGAGACATCAAAAATCTTTGTCTTTCCCAATGAAAGGCGCTTCAACAATTAACTGGGCCCATTGTGAATCAGGGCCGGAACCTCGCTCTCTCAACCAATCCCTTGTTCCAAATGCTTGCATCCATTCCACCTTAGGCTTAGCCCGCTTAGCCCCACCGCATGTTTAGTCAGTGGGGAGAATTGGGTGCGAGGCATGTACTACCTTCTGTTTTGAGGTTAGTTGCTTGCTGCATGGTGGCAGCATGGTGCTTCTTCCTTCTTCTTCTTTCTTCTCACTTTCACGCGCGGCACTGGGGGGAAGAGGCAACAGCCGTCCGGGTTGCTTGGATCTGATCTCAGGGCGCGGCATCGAGACCGCCCTGATTTTGCGTGAGGTTTACGTCACCCCGACGATACATTCAGAAGACAGCGCAGCTTGGCTTTCGCTTTCCTTGCCGCAAATTATTGCTCTCGTAACAGATGGACCATCTTTTCCATTTTAGCTTGCTAGAGTAGAGTCGTGACGTTTTTACTGGAGACTCGCCTTCTGGAGCTCCGAGCGTTTGCAGACTCGTGCACGCCAGTGTACACAAGATTCCGGTTGAGATGCCGGTTGAGATGCCGGTGAAGCCTCGTACAAAACTTGAGCGCAATTAATGCCGATAGAGTCGACCAGGTAGAAACGTGGCTCGATGTTTGGGTCGGCGGGTATCCTGTTGAAGATTACTAACCAGCGTCATTCATCGGCGATACACGCAGCACATATCACATATACATAAATAGTCTTCTATCCTTCCCTAATAGTGGAACCCGATGGGCTGAATGCTGCATGTCATAGTTACCGAGTGGCATCCAGCAAATGCCGCGCTCTTGGCGCTGTTGCTCAGAAGGAACATGCCACTTGAAGCGCTTCAAAACAGGATCCGATCGCGAGACAACCTTCCCCCCCACCACGCCTACGAAACAACGAGAAGATAATAAAAAAAAGAAAAAAAAAAATCAACAAAAAATCCGGTCGAGACAAGTTGCGCTGATAAAGGCTTGTTTGATTCCTGGGGGTGTGTGTCCGTGTGCGTGTCTGTGTGTTTTCCTCCTCGCAGCGGCACTGATTCCCCCCCCCAATTTTTAAAATCAAGCTCACAGACAACTTGTTTCTGATAACCTAGTATCACCGTCACCATGCATTGTATCAGAACTCGCATATGCAAAGGACCGCCGGCCAGTTGGCCAATAAAGGCGGCAATCAGACGTGCTTGACGATACAGACAAGTAAGTACCTACACGTCATAGGACTAGAAGCATCTACTTACTGTACGGAGCACAATAGCAGGAGATGAGAGATGATAATAGGTCAAACTGGTGTCTTTACTCCGGGAAGAATCCACAACATCTTAGCCGACACTGGCTGGGTAGCGCCACTGCACCGTCCAAGAGCTGGAAACATCTCGCCGTTGCTGCTATTGCCCTTGCGAGACCGTCGTGTGTAACATCACACGGTAGGTTTCCATGGCATCAGTGTGGCGTGGTGGACGTATATGGCTGGAACGTGTCAAGAAGTGCTTGCTCGTCATAATTGAGTTCATGCCTACGTCAGAACTCGGCGTGGCAGACGTCAACTATACGACCGAAGGTTTTTGGATGGTATATAGCCGTGACTTTCTCCCCAACATTGTAAGGTGTTAGCATGTAACCATATTTCTCATCGCGTACTTGGCAGAGACAACTTTTCTCTTTATCCTTAAGCAAATTGTTTCAAGACAGCATAGCATGTTCGGCAACCATAGCAATGGCAGCAGCTGGGGCTTGCGAGCCTGGGCGATGGTGAACCACTTCATCGTATGGCTGTCCGCCCTCATCGTCACCGGCATCTTATCCCACTATCTAAAAACAAGTCGGGGTAGCGCGTACGGCAACAGGACTCATATCATCTATGAAGAAATCATTGCAAGTCTCATCGCTCCTCGTTACTGGTCTCTAGAGGCATCATGCTGAATAACTACTAGGCCGTCGTGACTCTGGCCCTTTGGACTCTTAGCATGTTGTTGCCGCTTGCGAAGAGATACAGAGGGCACCTGTGGCCCGTAAACCTTCTGCTCTCTTACCTGTGGCTTACATCTTTCATCTTCTCGACCCAGGATTGGTCTGACGGTCGTTGCACCTCCGCTGGTCCATTGCCCGGTCGATGCCATCAAAAGAGGGCTGTTGCGGCGTTCAACTTCCTTGCGTTGTGAGTTACTCGAACGTTCCGGGACTGTTCAAACCCGTATGAAAGACGGTTTCTGATGATGTACTAGCTTTTCCCTCATGGTCAACGTGTTTGTCGAAGAAATTATCTCCCGAGCTCGGCGGGATGTAGCTAACCCTACGCTACATAAAAACCACCACGCGCAAGCGGGTGGAGTGACTAATAACGATGGCCATGGTCACACTGTCGTTTAAGAAGTGTCGGAAGCCATCGTTTCGGCGGTGACAGTAAGTTGTAACCCGCGGAGATTTGAATATGGGATTCATTGGTGGATAGAGGCGCAAGGTAATTCATGATCGGACGAGTTGCCATAAAATATAATGGTAGGAGGGTAAGTGATGGCGAATGTATGGTAGGAAGATGCACCCGGGCGATTTCATAATATACCTCGCATCGCAATCAATGAAAATGGCTCATCTTAGGGATGCAAATTATGTATCATACTCTCTTTAAATAGTAATATTCTTGGTCTTTTTGAAATGCACTTCCACGAAACCTTTCAAAATCCTCACTTCGGCCAGCACATGTGACAGAGCAGCAAAGAGATCTACTTGCGAATATCTTGACCAGCCCGATGTTCTTGTTTCATTACCATTCGAGACTTGGCAATCGAAATTTCCAAGTTAACCACCAAGTCATTTAACGAAGTGCTCACGAATAGGGGATGGCTTGATGGGTATTATATCGGAGATTTTACTTGGTCTGATATTTGGGAAGCTTCGAGTTTCATACCATCCGCCCACGAACAGGGCTTGAAGGTGTGTTCATAGTCAAAAGCCCGGCACTGCCTTGTCAAATCATTGGCACTACCTCTTCAAAACATCGGACCTGTAGATTTTGAAACTTCATTGGGCCTTGTGTGTGGTTCTGACCAAGGACGTAGGCACGAGGGTGGGCAAAAGGATGACGCCTCTAACTTGTCATAAGAGGCTATCAACAGCTGGGTTGAATCTATGCCTGTACGACAACACCACGTTATGTATCTAGATATGGCCACAGAGCGTTCCATAGACTGCAATAAGCTAGCCATCAATACGATATTCATTCAAGTCGGCCATTGAATGTGTGTCTTTAGTTATGAAGGAGGGTTGTGCGCGCGGGACCCGTCATCTCCTTTCCCCACCCGCGTGGTAGCCCATGTGCATGCAAAGCATAAAAAAATCATCATGTATCATGCGTTGTCTAGACCGACACGGGAGCTTTTGCCAATCCTGGAGGCCATGATCTCGGAGGAGTCGCCGGAAGTTGGGCAAAAGAGAGTCTCGGGGAGATGTACAAGCCCTACCCGGGATGTCGCATCACCACACAGAGCAACAAGGCTCAAAACCGAAACAAGCCGCAGCACCTTCCCGCATATTCTGCAGGCCGTAAGTATTGCGGATGGCGTATCCATGCATCCGAGCCGAAAAAGCAACGTTGCCGTTGCAGTGAATTGCTTCCATTACGTCATCGTTGCATCCTTGGCCACAAAAGGTGGTTACTTCCTTCCCGCGGAGTACTTCATGTTCTGAGCGGGAATTAAGAGCACAACGTCACGATTACAGTGACTACTCCTGCAGGCAATAACAATTTCGTGAAGGAAGCCCGCTGATCTAGCAAACGCCTTGTAGTCTAAGTCCGGATCACCTATGTGAAGGCGAACGAGGGTGATGAATCACTAGCTCCTGGCGCTATAGAGTCGGACATTCTTTTACTTGATTTATTTTTAGATATACGGAATATAAGCCGTGTTTCGATCAGTTGAGGTCATCGAGTTCGTTGTACGTTAAATAGTATATATATGTCGGTGCCGTTGTGCTACTTTTGAGTGAAAGCAGATGTTTTGCCTTCTTGACCTATCAGCCGTTGATAATTATTCTTCCCCTTTCGACGCTAGTTGCTTCCTTTCTATACAGACTCTCTTTGAACAGTGGAATTGCTTCCCTTTATACGACGTTGACAGATGTCACCCAGCATGGGCAGCAAAAACCTTCTTGCACTGCTCACGTTGCTGGTCTCGTCGGTTGCAGTACCGTTTGCGGCCGAGAGCAGCACGGAAATCTCTTCGGAAGAAACTGCCATACCCTCTGTCGTTCAGTTCATAAATGTTGACTATCATGGCCCTTATACCGGCCCGCCAGCCACCACAACGGGTGCCCTTTCCAATCCAGCAATTGCGCCGCCTGATCCGGATGCCTTTTCGTACCCTGCGGACGGGGAGCTGCATGAACCACAGCCGGCTCCATTCACTCCAAATGGCGGCATTGATACTCATGGTCCTGCCCCAGTCTACCGGGTTCAGAGTGACTTTGACTACCAGTCTCTCTCCCTGGCCCTTTACCATGAATGGGTAGAGCTTGATCTTTTTCACTGGGGTCTGGCTAGATTCTCCGCAGAAGAATTCGAGGCCTATGGTATTAATGCCGAAGATAGACATCTTCTGAAACACATGGCAAATCAGGAAATCGGTCATGCCACTGTTCTGTCCAACATGCTTGGGCCCGAGGCTCCAAGGCAATGCACATACAACTATCCTGTGTCAAACGTCGCAGAGTATATCGACTTCAACCAGAAACTCACACGATGGTCAGAAGCAGGAGTCTACGGCTTCCTGATCCATCTGGACTCCGGACCAGCCGCTCAGCTTCTTCTCCAGAGCGTTACGATTGAGGCCCGCCAACAGCTCATCTTCCGTCAGTTTGGGGGCCAGTTTCCCATGCCCGAGTGGCACACAGTTGGGATTCCCCAGAGCTGGGCCTGGACCTTGCTTGCTCCTTACATCTCCAGCTGCCCCTATAATCAAACGCGTCTTGTGTGGCAAAACTTCCCAGCGCTGCACATTCTGAACCAGCCTAACCCTACTCGTATCAACGGCTCCAATGTCTGTAATGAAACAACTGGAGGATGGGCAAATACACTCTCCAATGCCAGCATTTCCAAGTCGAAGTTGTGTATCAACGCGACTGGCGTCGGCCCCAACTGCGACGCGGCAATCAGCCACAACCGCAGCTTGCCGCTTTCGTATCATGGTAGGGAGGTGTTCCTCAAATGGGACGCTCCGGGACAGCTAGTCGGCCCCAACAACAGCTACGTGACAACAACAAATGTTGTTGAGCCCAAGTTTGCCGCTTGGGTGTCTCAGCTCAACGTTACCTACTCACCCCTACTCAGTGTCCACGCCGGTGACAAGACGGCCTACACAATCCAGCCTGACGTATCGACCTGGGCAGGCGATCCAGCTGCTAATGGCACTATGTTCCTTGCCTTGACAGATATTGATCTTCATGTTACGCCGTATAACCTCACCCTGATCAACCCTCACGTCGCGGCCTTGGCGGTGTATCAGGCTGGATAGGCGGAATATCCTCAGGCGGACAGATTAAGTTTGTAGCCACCCTCTACGAAGTGATGCCTTTTTCAATTGAAACAAGGTTTCTGAGGATGGTTTCAATGTGCTAGTAGTATATGAAATAAGACATCTCGTTGGTGCCGAGAAAGACTTACGCTTGCTTACCGGCAGGCATCATCGTCCACTAAGATTGCAAGTGCTTGCATTCCTTCAAGATTCTGCCGGAGATTATGGCAGTTCAAGGGTGCTGAGATCAACAGCTGCCTTTGGCCCCTGCACTTCCACGTAAAAACGCCCGTGGCAAAGGCAGCTAGCTATTCTCCACAAGGGCCTGCGGAGGGATGATACGCAATTGTACAATACAACCCCAGAATTATCTTACAAACATCGACGCTTGTCACAATATGCGATATTAACAAACAAAAGCGTAGGGGACTTGGTTATGATTGTTCGTGATGAGGGCTGATAGAGTAATGTAGCCAGGAGGGGTTTTGACGTAGCCTCTTTTGATATGATTGGCTAAATTACTATAATTTTGTTGGAGTAATTATGTAAGAAGACCTTGATTGGCTGAAACTGCGCTTGGTAAAGGAGATTTGGAAAGTATTCCAGAGGCCGTATTGTAGTCCTCTCGGAACCAAAAGGATGAAGTACCTGAACAGGGTCGCAAAGCAAATGTGTGAGACACCCGCGCCATTCAATTCTCACCTCGTAGAAACTTCTCCACATCAAACGGCACGACATGACAAGATGAGACATTTCAATCATGGCAATATGAGTCAGTGGGTATACGGCACTGCAGATAATTCTCCGAAGACCTCGACCCGCGGCAAGCAAGTGCCTAAACTGGCAAATAAAGAAAGGTAGCACGGAGAGCCCCAGCGGCGAAGTAGAAGCATAAGGACCCGAATTTCCCATATGTCCAGGCTATCTCACGACAGTGGCATGTGCTTTGTGGGAAGCACGTCAGTTCCAGCGCGCCGGTGACGATCCGTCCGCCCTTGAAAAGCCCACCTGCCCCTGGCATCTCCGCGGCGACGATGATTTCCCTCTTGCAATTTGGATCAATGTTCACGTCATTCCAGCGGTTTATCGGTTGAAGGATTATATCTCCACATCTAGGCGGGTAGTGGACCCGACTTTGTTTGTTGTCGCAGAAAATTGCGTCGCGGCCACGCCACATGTAATGCTCGGTTAGACCCCCCTATATAGCTTGATTGGCTCGTCAGGTCCGGAGGGAATCACGGAGCTTGAAGATGCTGTCAATCAGCTTTGACGGTCTATCTATCAGTAGTAGCGGGAAGGGAAACAACAGCCGTCGAAACCTTAGACCTACCGCTAACCCCCCTCTTATTTCCGAAGCTGGCCCTTGTATCGCTATGTTTTCAGGAAGCCTACTCGATACGAAATGTTTCTGTTCTGATCTTACTCAAGGTTTTTTTTTTTTTTTTTTTTTTTTCTGAATTTCTAGTGAACCCGATATTCTCTCAGATATCCCATTGTGTGACACTTAACTGTCAATTTACTGCCATCGTGCTATCATATCGCTTTCTATCAGCAAGAAACGATGAATTTCTATCAATAGAGTGTAAACAGTGTTTCTAGGGCTCCAAAACCCCCTACCCTTCCATATCGTACCGTCCTCGAAGCGAAGACTGTAAGAGGCCAGATGCGTCCCAGCTCAACTAACAGCTCAGCCAATCCTGGGAGAACCAAAACGTCATAACTCCTAAAATGTCAAACTGTATGATCTCGTAGTCAATCATGATGTACGTCCTATCTCAGGCCCACGATTACTTGCCTTTAGGGCCCCAGAATTATGCTGGGAACCCATGGCTCATGGAGGAAAATTCTACCTTTCCCGAGTTGCCTGCCACGTACGAGTTCGACACTGCTGGCAGAACAACTCCCAACGCACTAGGCTCTACTTTCCACTCGAGCGGACGATATCAATACTCGCAGCCAGATGGAACACCTTGCGGAAGTGGCGTGACACCGCCATTTACACAATACCAGGGGCCTGTACCAGCGAGTGCCAATGCCAGTTTCTTTGGGAAATCGCCAGCTACTGATTTTTCACCGAACACGAGTTACAATCCCCCTTACATGGCACCGACGGACACAAGGGCTCGTGCACTGATGTTAGGATGCGATTTATCGGTTGTCGAACCGTCAGAGGCAAATGTCAAGCAAAGCCAAGGAACAAACCTACATGAAGGAACGGCTCGCAGCAATTTCAACACAGAAGCACCTACAGCATGGAGCGTTAACAGCATTTCATGGTGTCATATGTCCGTAAACGTGGTGGAATAGCTGTAGTCTTACCGTACATTAAGCAGAGTCTTGATTCACGAAGTTTGAATATTACGACTGCACTGCCGTGTTTCGATATGGGTGTGGAGACTTGGTGAAATGTGGTTGTCCACTACAGGCACAGTACATCGCCTGATATTGATTGTGTCCCACAGGTCAGATATCGTAGACTTGAAAGCACGAATTCAGCTCAAGTTGTTTGACCAATATATCACTAAGATATCATGCCCCAGGTCGCCAGCTCGAAGGTGTAACAACAGATGAGAATTGGTAATGTAAGGCTTTTCAATTCGAGCCATAGTAGATTTATGGTGTTGTCTATAACACCCTTTGCGCAACAGCAACTGCGCAGCTCACGATTCCCCATTGGCGGTTGTAGAAGCTGTAGAACTTTTCGTTCACGGGAACAGGATCAATCGTTTCATATTGTGCTCTCATCATTTCTCCCAATTCTCTGCTCACATCGAATGTTGCAGCCTGAGAACTCTATCGACTTCCCGTTCTTCGTTATGCTTCAAGGTCAACAACGACAGGCTATTCCTGGCTCAACTAGGGCGCTAGATTCCGGATTTTCTTTAAATGATAATAATTGAGTACTCAACTGAGACTCTTTGGTGTCACTACAAATAAAAGCTCTCGGCTGAGTCATGTTGCGTAAACCTTGACCTCGTCGTTCTTTGCTGACATAGCATCGCCATGTTGCTGACACGACGCGCTGACCCAGCCCCGTGTCCCAGGCCACTTCGCGCAGCTGATAGCTTACCATTGCAGAAGTAAGATTTCAGTTGGTTCGTCAATGCTTTCAAGAGTAAAAACATCCTTCTTCTTGGCTAACATGGCCCCCCACGTAAGTCATCGGCCATTGAAGAGCTAGGGAGGCTACTACAGCTAAGAGACTAAGGCTCACTTTAAGCATGCAACTGTACCATGAAAAAAGCAAGGATGCTGTATTGGTAAGCAGATTAGCAGCGCATTCTTATTATTTGTGTTGGCAATTCTTTTCGCGGCGTGGTGCTGGAAGAATTCGCTATGTGTTACGAAATGTTAACCCAAGAACACGGCTTGGTCTTCGATCCTAAGCTCGCATACCATTTGGAGCAGACAATTCCTCCTGCGCGCAACCATATTCACGGATTCCAGCTTCTTGGATCCGACTGCTCCGCTTGATGCATGGAGGCAAGATGGGCGAGCTCTCTTCCAGGTATACTGCCCCTTTGGCAAACCCTCTGCTAGCAAGTCATCTTGAATAATAATTTGTGAAACTGACTAGCTTAATTGTAGACCACCCTGTCGCCAAACCAGCTTAAGCACCTGCACCTTTTCGCTGGCTCGTCGCAAGAGTGAACCCCACGACCTGGGCTACTTAGCAGCTTTCGACGGCTCGATAAAGGTCGTCATGCCCGAGCCCATCTCTACATCGAGCGATTGAGAGAACCGTCTTGTGCTGGGGAGCACCCTTTCTGTTTCTGGGGCGAATCATGCTTATCCCAAGAGCGAAATTCGATTTGGTGCTGAGCGTCAGTGTCGCAATCTAGTTGTTACCAGGGACGGAGCCTAATAGCATGCCGTTGGCGCTGTGAGGATGAGGTTGGGCGTTCGAATGACATGAGGAAGCGTCGAGATAGCAAGCAGACTGGCTTTCAAATTTGAATGACGGTTTTGGTGAGAAGAAAAAGGCATGCTCTGGATTCCGACTCTCCGCACCGAATTTTTCAATGCAAGAGAAGTCGGCCCAAAACCCTTTCAAAATGAAGTTTACACACGAATCATCAACGCTTCAACAGGGACGAAGCCGATAGCCTTCACCACTAATTTATGAGGCAACCAAGCTCTGCTGTCTCTCAAGATAACTTTCCAAGACGCAATCCCTCGAATTTCTCAAATAGCGATAGCAATGGTGCCAACGCCCCAGTTATTAAACTCGCTATCCCCCTCCCTAGGCATTGAGCTGGCCTAGGCACAGCCAATAAATGGTCTAATCAGGTCCTTTCAGCCGTTAGAGATCCAAGTAGACATCCCTGCGGCCAAGCTTCTTTAGCCGGAGTCTTTCCCCCAAAGGAGAAAGCAGGAGCAACAGCAGGCTCGCACCGGAGATCTGAGAGCAAACACCGGCTAAATGAGTTTGGGAACTAGATACACGGAGGAATGCTTCCTCATTCAGTCTTATCTAGCCATATGTAGTGAAGTCAAGGACGTCCTGCATCAATTGTGTTTCCACTCGAATATGGTCAACGACGTCGCACAACCAGTTTCGATGATATGGGGATTAAATTGCAGAGTACGACAACAGCAGGGTAAATTAACTGTTTCCCCCATGATGAGACTTTTCTAATAAACCCATTTTTGCAGGGCGGGCAATCTATCTCTTCCTGATTCCGGTCTTGCCTTTTGTGCAAAAAGTTGTGACATGGGACACGTAGCGATTATCATTGTTATTGAGTGAACAAATCCCTCCAGGGTGCTTGAAGCGTTTTTGTCGCGGAATTGCATCGCGATGGAGTCCATGACGCAACATTGATGTTATGATTCGTTGAGTATATCTCATGGTCTGACGACCACACCGGTTTGGTATGGCGAGATGTTAAAACTAAACACAAGTCCTAACTCCCTGCCAATCTACTTTCTACTGCAATACCTCTTTGTGGCCACTTCAGCAACCCCAGGTACTATTGTGTGTCGGCTAGCTTTATCGACCTTCAAGCCTAGAGTCCAATGGCTCCAGCACTTCAACCGCCTGGCTTAGCAAGGCCGAAATCGTTTCTCGTGGGAACGCCAACAGTGAACACCGGCGCGACGGACGTTGACGTCTTCGCAAGACAGGCACTCGCTACAGTTACCATCACCGCTGCTCCAGCTTCGAATAGCGGTGGAAATGACACCCAAACTATGCGCGGAGGTGCCATTGCGGGCATCGTAATTGGCTCCGTGGTCGGCATCTTGCTGCTGATCTGGGTGATACGCTCATGCTTCAACCTCGGCGCTCCGCCGCAGGAAAGGGAAAGCATGTACCATTACGTCAAGCCCGACAGACACCGTCGTCACCATTCTCGCCACAGCTCCCGGCCCAGGAGGTACTCGTATACCTCGGAGGTTAGCATTCCAGCACCAGTTGCCGTTCCTTCAGGGACTAGAACGAGGAGCGCACAAAGGAACTACACTTACGACGATAAAATACGGGGTCGAAGATATAAGAGAAGCTGCTAGACTGAAGTATCATGCGCGCAGCTGCAGCCTGATGTCAGAGGCGGGGTTTCGAAGAGCATTTGCTTCGTGGGGATCGCATATGCTTGTTTACTGCGACACCAACAGAGTTGTATGACGTAGTATGAAATGTAGGACATATAAAATTGCGGTGATTGTATTGAGCGGAAATAAATGAAAAAGAAACAAAGTTTGATCAACAAGTTTGTGGAGCAAGACGTGTTAGGGCTATCAAGACTTATGCACTTACGTGCCATTTGGTATTGGATAATGATTCTTACAACGAACCGTCTTGTGAAACGGAGGAAACACAATCTGCTTGTCATTGATCGCTCTTTTCAAAACAGTATCATCATCTAGCACAAGTATTAAGGCCCACATATGAGCCATGCTACACTGCGTCCTGCAACATCAACCCGCCTGCCTAGCCGATGCCTCGTTTTCCTCACCTCTTGACAACAGTCGCTCAACCATACTCATGAACCGGTTCTTGTACTCAACGGGATCCGCTGTGATTGACATAGGTCCCTTATTGAAAAGGAGGTTGAATGCTCCTACAAGACCTGTCATCAGTCTCGTACGCAATTTGTGCTTCGCCCACAAAAAGTCCAACAATACAGCCCGGTATATCCATTTACCGTCTGTTGAAGGGACCCCAATCCTCCATGACTGGCCTGGTAGTGCGGTTTCGGCATGATCGACTGCTCCAGAAGCTGATTGTTCGCCTATTCGATCTTTGGGGAACCTCACAAAGAACAAAGAGTAGTCCACCACATTTGAGCTGGCGAGGAACTTAGTATCCTCGTAGAGTATGTCCATAAGCTCTTGCTTCATGAGGGTTGGTACATGGACCTCGTCTGGGAATTGGTCAACTAGTCCATCTTTCACCTCGTCCGATGCGAGCATTCCGCCGGCAATATCGCGCTCTGGGAAGAAATAATCATCGGGTTTTAGGTCGTAGGTATCCCAATTCGTGCCGGCATGGTTCCCTTGTCCATTTCCCAGTCCATGGAGAAGATTTTCCATGACAATATAACGTCGCGGCTGGATGCCTAAGAGACTTCCCATTGTAGCATGAGTCGCACACAGCATGTCGGTAATTCGGATGAGTAGACTACTAGGATGAGTCTTCATATGAGCTAAATAGGGACCATAAAGCTCGTGCAAAAAGAAGTCGCTCTCGAAGCTCCTGTTTAAGGATTTGACAAGATATCTGCCATCACTGGTGTGAAAAAATGTCGAGCCGCTGTAGCCGAGATCGCCAGCGGGCTTCAGGTTTGGGTGGTTTCCTTGGCTATCATTCTGAGCTGAAGCATTTGCTGCCGTCCGTTGGATAAAGGAAGTTTCATACTCTGCCTCATCCAAATCCCAAAAGTCATGGCGCATGGCATGAAAATCGGCATAATGATATCGTGTCAGGTCAAGGTGGAAAAGGGAGAAGAAGCCGCAAAAATCACTGAGAGCTCGTCCACACGACTTTCCCTTTTGGCGATCAGCCTCCTTGTCCACTGCTCTTGAGATCGCATGCGTAATGGCGGCTGAGCGCCTCTTGCGAGACACCATGGCTCGGGAGCGGCGCCACGTCACTGCTTTGTCTGAACAGGATTCCAGTACGGGTGAGAAGCGTTACAAATAGGTGGATTTGGCACGAAGCTGTCAAAATCTCCCATCAAAGCCTCTCTATTTCCTGTATTAAAATGTTGGTACTTGCGATGTTCAATGTTTGATGTCAGCAAAAATAAAAACGACGTCATTGCGAGGTCAGGCCCAGACTCCCAAACGAGCCGTGAGCGGGGTAATGCCTGAGATGCCAAGCCTAGCAGTCGTGTCAAGTTAAGTTGCATTTTCATCGTTCAAACAGGTTCAAGGCAATGTGATTCCTTTTATAATGATAAGGCGATCCGGTTTCAAAAAGCTTCATAGATGCCCAATGCGGCAACTTGCTGTCGTAATGGCTGAGTGCACTCCGAGACAAAAACGCATTTATGTCAAAAGAACCCAGACGTGATCGAAAAGACGAGGCAGGGATAGAATATGTCAGTTTCCATACGGTCAATCCTCATCCCATCCGAAGCTTTGATTTAGGGGGCGTAATAAATTAATTATTTACTAGCATTACATGTTCAGCACGAATTAAGTCCCTTTGACAGTGTGGTCTACAGCTACAGGCTAGGGAGGGCACTCCGTATGATGCGGGTGCGACGATGCCCGAGTTCCACGAAGCCTTTTGTCTCACTGCCTATCGACGGTACCATTCCACAATGTGAATTCGATGTCATGGCCCGAGTTGTTTTCCAACTTCGACTGAAGCCCATTGTGCCAATCTCACCGGAAAGAATGCTCCGGTCGGATAACTCGAATAAGGTGTCCTTCTGCTACGCCTTGTAAAGGTACCATAGACTTATATTTTAATTGGCTAAAAAAATAACCTTCTCAGCATCGAAGAGACGCCCCCCTTCCGTGTGCATGCCTGAGGCACTCGGGTGCTGTGCGCGAAGGGCACCTATGCAACCAATCAGAGATCCGTACGTAGCCTTGTACAGCCAATCAGAGGCCTGCACCACTCACGCATTTATTGGGTGTATCCCTTTAACAGTTGTTGAGGGAGCACGCTTGTCGCGAGCTCTACTGTTCACCAATTATCAATTGATACTTGCAATTGGGACAAAATAATCTCATAATCTGTTATTATAATAATACTAGCATGCCTTACACTCTAACTGCGAACAAAGTAGCAGTATCGCCACCTGCTACCGATGGAAGACAATCCCTGCAAGTGACCAGCTTAACACTTCACTGGTGGGAACCCGCGCCCCACGGCTCGTTCTCTAAGCCGAAGAAGTCCCACCGATATTGCCCAAACGGGCAACCCGCCAACGGGGACCCCGTGGCAATTGCAATTTTACACCTTACCAGGTACCTAGGTATGAAGTCAACACCACGACTGTTTTCCCAAGGATGTGCCTTGCCAATTTGGTTGTAACCGAGTACTGTGCTTGTTTCTGGCCTCTTTCAAAGCCATCTGCTCAAATTCATCAGCGATACATACGTCTTTGCGTGAATGACGGAGTTACGACTCACTAGCGGCGCAACCTCTTGTCTCGAAAAGTCTCACGCTCAAATAAATCACCATGGCAAACTAAACAGCACCAAGCCAGCCACAATGACGGTATGGACTCGGTGGAGCCGCTATCTCGGACGAAGATCCTCTTTTCTTTTCTTTCTTTTCCGTCTGGCTGGAAAGCTTTTTCGCCGCTAGCTAGCGTGGTATTTTCTCAATTCGAAGCGTCACAAATATCTCATGACGTCGGTCAAGCGTCATCTAATCAGAACCTCAACTCATCTTTGGTCACCAGCAGCCATAACGAGTAGGCAATCGCGATTTTACCACGAGATGCGTCACCTTAAAAAGAGACTCGTCCTTCTCTTATCTACTAAGGTCAATTCATGACATTGTCAATGTTCGACTTTGTCGCGCGCAATACCTCGGATATTCTCTACAATTAAACGAACTTCAAAATGGGCTATCCGGACACTTTCACTGGCTTCTGCGTCGACGGGCCCAAAACATGGAACAAATTCCACAAAGAGGAACTCAAGCCAAAGCCTTTCGGAGATCATGACATCGATGTCGAGATTGCAGCCTGTAGTATCTGCGGCTCGGATCTGCACACCATTACCGGAGGATGGGGAGATTACACGGGGCCGTTGTGTGTCGGTCACGAAGTCGTCGGGAAAGCAATTAAAGTTGGACAGCATGTCCAGAATCTGAAAGTGGGAGATCGAGTTGGCGTTGGTGCCCAGGTATGGGCCTGTCTCGAATGTGATATTTGCAAAAACAAAAACGAGAACTATTGCCCGAAGCTCGTTGATACGTACAACGCCCAGTATCCCGACGGCAGTCAAGCACACGGAGGCTTCGCATCGCACATTCGCGCTCACGAGTATTTCACTTTCAAGATTCCCGACGCAATAGAAACAAATGTTGCGGCCCCGCTGCTTTGCGCTGGCATCACCACCTACTCGCCCATGGTCCGAGCCGGTGTTGGCCCCGGGAAGAGAATCGGCGTCGTGGGTATAGGAGGTCTTGGACACCTTGCCATACAATGGGGCAAGGCCCTCGGAGCTGATACATATGCCATTTCGCACTCTTCCGACAAGAAGGATGATTGCTTGAAGTTGGGTGCAAAAGACGTCATTCTCACCACAGATGACAATTGGGCTGAACCATGGAAAGCCAAGTTCGACTTCGTAATCAACTGCGCTGATGCCACGCACAAGTTCGACATACCCCAATATCTCTCAATTCTGAAGCCCGGTGCTGACTTTCACATGGTCGGGATTCCCGACAAGCTACTGCCTGAGATGTCAGCTGGCTTGTTCACTGGCGGTGCTCCCAAACTGACCGGTAGCCACCTGGGGAATCATCAGGAGATGGATGATTTGCTGAAGCTTGCTGCCAAGAAGGGAGTCAAGCCATGGGTCGAAGTGATGAATATTTCAGAGGAAAATTGCCAAGCTGCATTTGAAGCACAAAAATCGAACAAGTTTAGATACCGATGTACTTTGGCTGGCTACGACAAGGCTTTCGGGAAGGCGTAGGTAGAGTGCATGGGCGGGCGATGATTGCCAGAGTCTGTATGGGAAAAGAAACACTGCACAACTGATAGTGGCTTCGGATAAGATGGTTTCAGACCTGCTGGCTCTGACTTCAGTTTTAGTATAATTCTCTACTGCCCTCTAGGTTACTTACCAAATGGCAATGACCCCGACGATTTACCATCCTGGCTTGTCCTGACAAAGACGTGATGAATTGATCCGAACAGGGCTTCCTGATGCCGTTGCAACAGCCATCAACGAGCTCTGGTCGATAATTGTCCGCGAAGCATCTTGGCCCTGTGCTGCTTAAGGTGAGAGGGGATTTCAGTTGCCCTGAAACACATGCTCATTGGCCGAACCACCCGGAATCACCTCCGTAACACCACGATATCCTATCAGCACAGAACCGCATTCTGTCCGAGGGACGGGAGAGCATGGTAGCGGCTATAGCACGGCCCCAGTCTCTTTGACCCTGTCGCTCAACTGGACACCCCTTCTGAAAGATCAAAATGACGTAACTATTCAACGTCGCTACTAAGTACGCGGACGACAACGACCTTCTCCCATGCATGGCTTGCTCGCCTCGCCACCGCCGGCAGGCTTGGCAAGCGGGTGTTTAGAAATAAAAATGAGGGCAGAACAATCCCGATTCCCCACGAAGGGTCCTTCCTCGATTTTTTATCATCATCCCTAGGGCAGCTGATGACTTGTCGTGAGCGTCTTCTACCGTGAAGCGTTCTAATCTGCACAATCAACCAACTTGGTCTGTATGTATGACAATGCCTTCGGGGATTGACACCTCCCGCTTGATCCAATGCATGTGAGCCCTTAAAGAAAACACACACTTGCATGTAGCGAAAAGGGCTTGTTAGTAAAGACTTGCCATCATCGTTAAGAGGTCTTTCTTCTAACCACTACGATGATTGTCAGCAGCACACGGCATAAAATAAAATACCGACTTCAATGACAGAAGCGTCGCCTGTCGCCACAAAGTTCTAGTCCTCTTAAATCCTAGTTTATGGGCCTTAACTCAGGGTTCTTCACTCCAAGCGCTTCTACGATCTTCCGCTCTTGGCTGGGAAACAACAAGTGCGCTAAGAAATGAACCAAGGCGAATTACGACAGAGCTACATCCTCACACCACCTAATACAACCCCTTACGTTGCAGATATCAGCAAAGCAAGTCGCACAAACTTTGCAGAACTCGAACCAAACTTTTCAGATTGGACTACTTTTGGCTCATGCCTTGGATTGAATCACCCCTGTTTGCTGGAACTTTTGCACGTCCCCCTTGCATCAGAGTGCTTCCCGCTTTGTCTTCTCACCGGCCACCTGTTCATCCGTGCCTTGGAGAAAGGCGGAGGTGACTATTTCTCCGCAGCGCTCCTCAAGGCTTTATTCTGCCTAGCTGCGCCTCTTTTGGATGATACATCTGTCAGCCCACATCGACAAATATCTGACACACCAGCTTCTCCAGGGCTCGATGATGACCTTGCTTGGATCGTGGCCGCGGCTCTAGAAGGAACATCGTCCCCTCTCGGTATCGCCGATACACAGGCGACGGGTATTCTGTCGCTTTATTGCACCAGTCAAGGGCACATTAAGAAGGGCCTGAATTTAGCGGCCGGTTTTGTAAAGGCAGCTACGCGACTCTGCATAGCTCCGTTTGTAAAGGAAATAAGAGACGACGAATATAGAAGAGCGATTGCTAGCACTTACTGTGGTGCCGTCTCACTACATCGGTACGTTTTCGTTCGACCTTGTGCGAGCTTCCTCAACAGAACTACGGCTTTCGTATGGTTTGTCTTGATTATATAATTCCTCAACCAGTTTTCTCATGCCATTTGTCGCCGTAGGATTCTTCTCCTGATCCGAGATTATCGAAGCGGAAATATTGGCTCACCACTGAGCGAAGAAACGATCTTCCACATTTACGTTAATAGTGAACCCTTTACAATCGATCTTCAGGGTATCACTCTAGGTAATAACTTGTTACGTCCCCGTGCACGTCCATACATTGATTCTGACAAAGCTTCAAGACCAAGGTTATTGTTTAGACGACCATGATCCAACCACAGATGGAATCCATCTGTTGACAGCTAAAATGTTCCAGCTTATCGAATGGGTCTACAAAACTCGTTATCAGGATGAGATGAATGGTGATCCCTCTATTCAGGTGGCCCACACCTACTCCAAATTCCCCAAGTGGTATGCGTCCTTGTTTGCGCAAATGACACGCTATCCAAGGGGGCTACCGTTCATTGCATTTCTGCAGTAAGTTTATCATTCCTTATCTGTCCATGTATATATTCGACGTCTCAAGAGAATAACCGAGAATCGATTTTATCTCAGTATTGTGTATCATTTTTGCATACTATGTCTCCTGACGCCGTTCCATCACGAGCTGCGCCACCTCAACGAATGCACGATTCAACCACGAGAAGTGTGCGAACAGGCCGCCAAGGCGATACTGAACCTAGCCGAGACGTACGATCAGATCAAGAAGTCGAACAGACTGGCCATTCTCACGCCATTCTTTGTGTCTGCAGCCATTTCATTTCTTAACACAGATGCAAAACGACAGCAGGGTTAGACGGATTATCAGGCAGGTGCGGGCTCAGATGTTAACTAGGGAGTATTGTCCATGTGCCTTTGGTTATTGCGCAGTGAAAATATGCCACGCGGGGAACAGAGAGGCTGGTGCATGCCGTCGTGTTTGGTCCATGGGCGTGACCCTTGAATAGGACAACCACGGTTGTGCTGGCTAAGGAGGGCAAAGCTAGTATAATTTGGAAAGGTCGGTGCAACAGAATTGCCCAGAATGCCACCATTTCAGAGGTGTCTTTGGACTATCCACAATCCCTTCACCTTCCTCGCTCATCCACCGGCTTCCCGTTCTTAGCATCACTACTTGGCGCTAGGAGAAAGGCTCGGACTGTACAAACAGCCACGAGCTGATGCGGATACATCCCATTTCCTACGCCCTCCCACACAAGCTAGCTGTTAGGTGATACACAAGAGTGCAAGAGCAAGGGTACGATAATTCTCTTCATGTTGGACGCTGGGTAGCTACTATATTGTGAGAGTGTCAACCTCTAGCCTTGCCGTTTTATATTTATAACTCTACTCCTTACTATAAGTTTCAAGGCTTGTTGAATCGCTCAAGACGGAGCGAAGGCCAGGGAACTGTGAGATTGTAGCTAGATTGATCCTATAGGTAGGGTCTAGTGCTCAAAGGTGTCAGTCTATGACCTCCCCTCTTTTCTCCTAGGAGCTTTCCCTATCTGATATACTTATAACGAGTGCGCTGCTTCCATACTTACTAGGACTATGGTCTTTATGCTCTACTACCGTGATTGCCACCTACCTAGACCCATACTATACAAAAGTGTAACTGTGTTGCCTGTAATAGTCTTTCTCTCTCTTTAGATAACCGCCCCTTAATTACAGTGCTCTTGTAGCACCTCTTCTAGAGTCTTGTAACTATTTGTTAATTACTTCCTACCTTAGTCCTGTGCAATAAGGTAAGAAGGAATTATATAGTTTTGTAGGAGACTAGACGAGGTGCTATAAGGGAGCTATAGATCCTGTGAAAGTACCTCTGCAGACAAAAAGAGTACGAGGAGATGCCTCGTCTGTTTCAGGTTTAGTTGCTGCGCGTTTCGCCACGTTGAGCGCGAAGAAGAGAAACACATGCTGAAACACATGGCGGGCAGGATATCCAACAGGTCAGGGTTCCTGCTAGGTTGGCTCATGCTGTACGTAACGGACAAGCCGATCACTAGTGAGTTCTTTAGTCGCTGGCAAGGCATCTGGTACTAGAGAGAGCATAGCTCCAATGACGTCCCGGATGGGCAAGGCCGGTATAGCAGTAAGAAGCTAGAAGTCATCGTTAGAACGTCCAGGGATCAGTGCCGAAGCGGCTTCCCTCGATGGCAGCTCTCGTATTACTCCTTGCTTTGAGGAGCATTGGTATATTACGCATACAATCTAAATAGATAGATATTCACCCCCGCCGATACTGGGTGTCGCTGGCATATTGCTAGCAACCCGCGCGGCAGATCCACCCTTGGAGCCATTCTGGCCTCTTTAATTACACAGTAGATAGATGTACAAACGCATAGAACTAAGAAGATGGCCAAATGCTTTCATTGAAGATCCCTGGAGACATGGAGCACTATTGTTCCTTCTCGGTTTCTCTAGAACGACATAAGTTAATCCCCTTGCCCCTTGATCCTCTCTTTCTAGCTTCTATAAGACAGGTGACAGGTGTATGGGTAGGGCTGCTTAGCTACGGGCCACCCAAAATAGGCTTAGCTATAAGGGTGTCAAACCAATTGTCTTAACAGAGTCGAGATTCAACCAGGATAGCCAATCTAGATTCACTTCCAAGCTAGTCTCGATTGAGGGAGAGGCCCGGTACTGGGCAACCCGGCGCATACACCCGTCGTCACCTGCCTTAGCAGCTAGAGGCCTAGAACAACCGGGTAGAACTAGTTAATGTATGCACTTCCAACCAAACAGCTGGAATCGAGTTTCCCAGCGAATTAGCTTTCGTTGCGGGCTACAGCTTCCCTATGTCTATCTATGTGATTTAATTGAATATGTTTATAATTGTAGGACGTGTTACATAAGTTTTTATATAGGAGTGTTAGCAAAACAACTCACTACCTGTTACATACCTAGACAGTCTGAAGCCGGAAAAGTCAGTGGAGGCTGCTGCGCGGGATTAGCAATAATACTCCAGTACTTCCTGTGCTAGCGCCGCTTCGCAAATTTACGTGGCGCATGGAGGCACTAAATTGTGATTAACATGATTGATAAAGCCACATGTGTGTAAGGGAGTTGGGGGCTACCGCTTCTCCCTGCGCGGAGGCAAGTAGTTGTTCGATTCCTCCACTCACGCTCACTCGGTAAGCCCTAGGTACTACACTATGGATTGTACATCTAGTTGTTAGTCGTTGCATCGTTATAGTAGTGACATTCGGGGTACATTCATTCATTCATTCATTATATTGTAGCAGCAAATGGGTCACGAATTAGCTGGTGGACCAATGGGGACCAAGGGAAGTGATCTCCCAGCATATAAAGGTACAAATTTTACGAATGTACACATACAGCTCGATGCTAAGACTACACCTGCGTGCGTATCGACTCACTTTTCCCCGTCGGCGCAGTGGGATAACCTCGAGTAAGCTCTGTTGTCCCGACTACACCTTCGTGCTGACATGGCCAATCGAAACATGGATATTTAGCTTGCAGCATACGCGGTTATAAGATGAGACTATAAGTCCCAACAACGGTCCGGTCTACGAAGAGCTACGTAAGACGCCTCACGCCCTCGCCCAATCGAGAGAACGTGCACCGAACGCTACGCTTTCCGCGGGAGCTAATGTGAAGATGGGGTGTGTCCGGTGACCGAATTGCTGCCTTCGCGCAGGCAGAGGGATAGCCTATAAGTAAGCTAATCCGCTTGTAAGCGCGATTCCTACTGTTTCAGTATAATACGATCTGACTAATTAGGCCTCCGGCTGCTGTCCAGGCTGCTATAGGCTGCCACTACAGACGTATTCCTGATCTTGGTAATAGTGATAATGCACATGGTGCTGTAATAAAGAGAAGAGGGTAAATTATTATGCATCTTAGAGGAAGCTTTAATTAAGGCGGTTGTATCCCTTTGACAAGTGTCAACGGGACACGCTGGCCACAGGATCCACTGTCTATCGATTATCAGTTGATCCTTGCAACTATGGCAGAATATATAACTACTTTACAGTCTACGGAATCCAACTGCTACCGATTGGAGACGATCCTTGCAAGTGGCGGGAAAGGAACGAGCTGATCACGAGTCCCACTTTTTTCGGCACAAGCTACCTAGAAGTCTGCGCTTTCGTACCGAGCTAGTGAAGTGACCCCAAGTGACCTTGGGCCCTATGCGAAAACATGGGATGTAGCCCTTTATAGCTTAAAGCGTTGTGAGAACTTGTATTGTAGTATAAATCAGTACAGGCAGAGAAGCGCCCCTTACACCGATGTTGTGGTTGGCGTATAATCCTTGTCGGTACGAAAGTGTAGCCTTCTGGGCATCAAAGAGATAGGTATAGTAGATAGGTACAGGAGGTATCCAAGTTGTATTTGCGTCAGGACAAGCAAACAACACTCTTTTATTAGCGTCAAGACCAGGCGTGACTGCGATGGGATGTGTGCGACGTAGCGACTTATACACAGCCGAACTGCCGGTTACATCCTCAGCCTAGCTACGGAGTACATTATAAATCTAAAGCACACTAGAAACTCACATTCGTCCCGACTGCCCGCATATCCTGCAAAAGTGTCCAGCTTCAAGCACTGCCAAAGGGATGTCACTCACTTTCACAGGAGTAGTGTGTACGTAATTACTATCGAAGGTGAAGGATATTCCCTTCCCTGCCATCGAAACATCGCAAGGGGGGGCTTCACTGCGTGCTTTAGTACCTATATATATCCTGAATTGGCAGGGGAGGGAACTGAAGGTGAAGGCTCAACAAGCGTAAAATATAGAGTACCGTTCGGCTCCCCCCGGGGCGGGGTTTGATTGGCCCAATAAAGCCACAAATTCGCGACCCCTTGCGTTTGCTTCC
>KQ061709.1:197560-208498 GCA_001008035.1 Atkinsonella texensis | reverse complement strand
GGGGGGGGGGGGGGGGGGAGAGGGGGAAGGGGGGGGGGGGGGGGGGGGGGGGTGGTTTGCTGGGGAAGAGCATGCTGACAGCAGGTGTCAAGCGGATTTGGGAGGCACGAAATGTGGCAAAGACCTGGGTGGCCGGCCATTGGCTTCTGCAAGCATCCCACTGGCGTGCTGTGCTGATGGGATTGCTATGTAGATGCTAGAAACCCCCGGTTGCCTTGCCCGGCGTGCTGGGCCGTCGTCCCGTTTATAGTTTGGGGGCTGAATGGCCTCAGGGAGTGAGAAGAGTGAGAGAGCGAGAGAAGAGCCCTGGCAACCTGGGCAACCCTACTTGCGTAATTACCTAGGTAGTTTACTTAGAAAGCTTCGACTTACTGGACTGACTGCAGGCACTGGTCTGGGCAATGCTCGACTTCCCTATTTGGGTAACACGGTCAAGAGCTGGGCCAAGCTAAGCTGATGAGGGAAGAAGGGGTAGCCAGGTTTCTCTTCTCTGCCTTTCAACCTCCGACCTTTGACTTTAGACTTTCGTCGGCCAGCTGTCTCAACCCTCCCTCGTCTTCCTCAACAAGTATCGTCGGGTCGTCGTCGGACCAGCCGGTTGGACTCCCACGCCCATAGCTCCCCCCCATCGCTTCCGCGGCTTGGTCTTTGGCCAAAGCGGCTGGTTCAATCATTCGTTAAGCGTGTCGGTTTCCCTAATCTGGGACGGCGTAAATGCCGTTATACGAATGCCATGCTTCCAAATAACCAATTTTTGGGTCTCACTGTTTGATAAGCAGCTAGAACGGCCCGTAAGAAACGGAACGGAAGGTCCCCAAAACCATGTCTCTGGCCGAAACAACCGACCTTCATGAGAGAGAGTTGCAAAAACACACCTTTCGAGGTTTGCAGGTTAGAGACGTGCACACCTTTCTCATGACCCCCGGGCTGCACATGTGCTCACCCGCTCCACTTATCCTCATTTTGTTGTCATAAGATGGCTGTCGCCTCGATGCAATGACGATGCAGGTATCTTTTGCTCCGAGTAGGAGAAGGCTGCGAGTGGTTGCGTACAAGACGGAGCATCTGTGGCTCGCGCGGATGGGTGGATTCTTGCCCTTCTCTTTATTCCGCCCTCCCCATTCCATTCCTTGGCGTCGTCGTCGTCGTCGTCGTCGTCGTCGCCGCCGCCGTTGATGTTGACGTCGACATGGCTGACTGCGTCTGATCAACCACCGTGCCACACATGACATGCGAAGCAGACAGAGGACGAATTGGCTGCTTCATCCTCCCCCTCCTAACACCCTGGCAGGCTCTTATTTCGATTGTATCCAATCAGCGCTTCGCTATCTGATCGCACGCACCACCGTCATCACAACCATGCACAGCTAAGCTAAGCTGCAGGACGAAGCACAGCCAACCTGGAGATCCGATCACTGGGGTAGTGCTGCACGCCTGGATACGAAAATGCGGAGAATATCATCAGCTTGCAACCTGTTTGCAACTATTTCGAGGGCCCAGGAGCCTCAGGAGCCTGATCCCAACCAGCCATGCCGCGTTGCAATGCTGACATCCCTCACCTCCCGGCGAAGGCGACAAGCAAGCAAGTAAGTCACAAATCAGCTCGCGGACCAATCAGAGCTGGCGCACATAGGAGGTGATGAAGAAGCACGGTGTGGGTCCCGTGACCTTGTTGTCGAGTGGAGCAAGAACCTATGAAAAGATGAAGAAAAAAAAGAAAATCCAGCGCCCCTATGATTCAATCCTTCACTTACTGACGCAATGTCTGTCCATTTCGAGCATCCATCAAGGTAGATGTGGCTCTTGATTTGCAAAGGTCAAGTTGAGGCTCGGTTGACTACGAGCTTGTCAGGTTCTTCATCGCATGCTACCTCAGGCACCATGATCATCGCGCGCCACTCCGATTTTCGGTACGAGCTCGGCCATCGCTGCCATCTCTACGGATTACAAGGTCTTGGAAAATAATATACACGTTGCTGTTGATTTCTAAAGACTCCATCAGATCTTCTGTCTCCCCGACACCGACGTGACTCCAATCATGTATCTGTAAGGACATTTCGCCTGCTAGAATCACTAATCCAAGCAAGGTGCTCTATACCGCACTTGGATTATAAAGAGGCTAGAAGAACCAAACCGGACTTTGAGAGAATAAGGCTACACTTCCATACCGATAGGGGTGGTTGCCAATCACACCATCGCGGCGACATGCTGCCCTATACTAGCTGTTACTACGAAGTACATTGCACGCCTTACCACCCTACTGAGTCAAAGAGTGCTTTTTTAGCTTCGGGAGGTACAGCAAGTCACCTGAGGTCGCCGCTGCGATCCAAGGAGGAAAGCGGACCGTTACGGAAGCATCAGGTAGCCTTACGAGATCAAAGAGATGGATCAATGCCCACTACGTTGTCTGTGCTGAGGGTCTGCCACCCGCGTGGCTCGCAAGCTCGGACAAGACAGGACGGTGATGAGATAGACCCGTAGTCAGCATGCCTGTGACGGCGTTTGCTTGTCTTATAACGGCGCATTTATGTTCCATCATCAGAAGCCGGATCCGGCGTGGCGATGGTAGGCAGATCTGGCGGAGATGCTTGCGTCTAGCCACGTAAGATCGGATCAGCGTGAGTCTCAACGTAGTGGAGTTTCTATACCCCTCAAGTACCGACCATAAACTCACATGTACTCCGTATTAGCTGGCTAAATACAACCAAACCACCTTTGAGCGTTATGCTGTCGAGCGATGGTGCTGCCCGAACTGGCTTGGCTATGTATGCCTCTGGCCTCTGGCAGTGCAAAGGGAGTATACAGGTCGCCGAACGCACACCACCTTCGATACATGTTGAAGCACTTACACTCCGTGCATTTGGGAATTTCCTGGGACTTTGATCAACGTGAGCTCCATGCGTAAATCGAAGTACAGTAACCTTGGAAGCTCCGCCAGACTTGATTGGTCAGTTTGCGGCCTTCGCACCGCCAAGGGAAGGGGATATCGCAATGTGCCATGTCCCTCCAATGCCCTCGATCTCGCCTGTCGCCAATGCCACTGACTAATAAATTAATTACCTTTGCAAAGCACAGCTCGGGTCCGATTCGTGTGATGGCGCGTGATCAAGGGACGTTGGATGAAATAGTTAATCCATTCGAGGCAGCCGAATTGCAATGACACGTAATGCACATTTTTATTATCATTACATTGGATACGCAGGGCACTTCCAGGTGTTTCCTTTCTAAAGGGGGGATTATATTGATACTAGGTCTTCCATTGTACTTCAACCGACTTGGGCTTGAAGTGGCGTTGCCATCGAAGTGAAGGCGTTTGGCGACATTGGTTGTCGAGCCTGTCAAAAACCTAGGTACCTACCTACCTAGGTAGGTCAGCAGTTGTTCTACAGATACAAACTTGTTGTCCCATGTATGCATGCAGCGTGCTGACGGCCTTGATTTGGACAGACATGTACGTTACTGCGGATCGTTCTTCCAAATGCGAAGCCATTCCCGGACATCTCTTGGCCCGATGACTACCCTTTTGCACCCACCCCCTTTTTTTTTTTTTTTTTTTTTCCACTGGCTCTTGTGGACTCAGCGCTGATGTCCGCGAGATTCCAGGTGGGGGCTGCGATGTAGCTCTCTTGTAAATTGCAAATTGCATGTCTTACAGTACTTCCATCACAGCCTGAAATGGTCTGTAAGAAGAGGTACTTTTTAAAGCGACGCGCTTGATTGGGCCCGAACAAGGAAGTACAGCCACAACGTACAAGCTTGGTCCGGTAGCCGGCCCATAAATCTCATCAACGATTACCCATCCATCTGCCGGTTCCAGACAAAGGGGGTATTCCGCCTCATCTTTTGCTCCCCCCGACCCGTCCCCGACGAGCTTTTTCTCGCACGCCATTGTCCGTCGGCAGAAGGCTCTCACAGTGATATCCGTTGATCAGCTTTGTTGGCCGATTTTGCCGAGTTTCCAGCGGTGCGCAGAAATACATGGGCCGTGACGCCGTTGCGGCGGGAGTTGCTGGCAGCCCATGCTTGATTCCTCTCCTTTCCCCTTTTCCCGAGGACAAATTTTCAGTTGTAGGCTATTTTTATAAAGCATACTGGCTCCACCAGTGAGTTGGATTCTTGGGGCTTTTCTGTCATGTGCTGCGTGGCTCGATGGTCCCGGCTTTAAATAGCTTTTTCGGTGAGGTCCAACAAAGCTAGGGTGGTTTCTACGGCCTGTCCAGTGGTTGATGTAGATGGGTTCTCACACAACTCTGGGAAACTCGCCTGTGTTGATAGGTAGTTATCTCATCAGCCGGTTGGGCGAGGGCATTGCTTTTGGTATGACACTCCGTACGGATATTACTATCGTCTATCAACCGATCCACTGAGGAGCACACTTCGTGTGAGAGGCTCGATATGAATGACTACATGACAAACAATCTTTTGCTTCACAGCCAAGTGGACCAGTTTCACCGGCGCCTTGGAGATATAATGCATCCTTCGTCTATAATTTATACAAGTCTCCTTGATTTCCATCGAGAGCCAGCACCATGTCATATCTGAACAGGTTGCAGTAAATGTCCACAGGACTTTTCGACTTGGTGAGTATTATCAAGCTCATCATCTTCCTTCCTTCTTCCTTCCAACTCTCATGGAGAAAATTATAATAAGTTGTGTGATATAGACGTGCTCGTTTAACTTGTACCCAGCTCTCAAGTTAATTCGTACTTTATCGCCTGGTCGAGTTGGGCTCCTCCATTGGCCATTCATGCTTCTGGCAAGCTCCTGGAGATAAGCCAGTAACTCTCGTCTCTACCGTCCCAGGTTACTTGAGAGGCTCGACAGTCGGCATCATTCACACGCAAAGTTTCTTGGCCTCATACACAATTTTAATTGGATCATTCTGTCGTAGGCTTGCGGCGGCGTGGACGGCGACTGCTTAGCTTTACCTCCTCACCACGAATGTCGGCTAGGTAATTGGCCCCCTTGAGGGATTAGGTGTAACGGTGCATCGCGAATACAGCACACTTTCTCGCGCAGCTGACCAGACCTATTGATTAGTACAGTGAGTTCGACACCAGTACTTTATCTGCTGGCAAGCGTCGTCATCTCGGGCAATTATCGCAAGTGTTTGGTCTGGTGCGGAGGGTTACTAGAATGCTGATGCTAAGCAAATTTGTCGGCGTCCGAGGCGCAGGGTAAGCGTTGGAATTAAGCTGCTGATGAAGCTGCTACTGAAGTTGCCAAGGTCTTGTTGATGGAAGAGGGTCCCAGTGACGGTCTTTCCCCTCTGCAGTCGACTTCCTGCTATAGTAGTTAGATCTTTACACAGTTGAATGCATTTCAAGGTCTTCAACACTTAACATCTTCGCGATCTAGTACATCAACAACTGCAAAATTAGTCTACTGAGATAGAGACTCAGAATCATGACTCTACAGGACGGACGTCCTTATTATAAGGATGCAAGGTGCTGCTTTCCCATGCCTTGCGTAATAACTTGAACCAATGAACCAAGAGCCAAGAGCCAAGAGCCAAGCGGTGGGTTTCCGGAGTCAGGGTTAGGGTCTTCGCGCGCCACAGCGCCCCTCCGCATCGAGAGGCTTGTGACTTGTATTTGTTGCGGGCATTTGGTCTAGTGCTCCCCTTGGGGATCAAATGATAAATGACGAATGTTGATCGATTGTAGATCTCAGACATATCTAACACATACAAAGAGACAAAGAACCGCGTGCTCGTCAGGTAAGGTAAGTATGAGCGCACCGACCCACTAGTTTAAACCAATTAAATGGGCGCCTTCAGGGATACCTGCCGCACCATATTAGTTTATACTATTATAGAAGTCCTAGCTAGCAATTGGCTGAGTTACCAAGACCTAGCCCCCCACGTGCTGCAACCCCACTACTGATATAAGGGCATCGTTTATTTAAAGCAACCTAGCGGCCTTCAGGACCTCGATAGCTGCTGCTTGTAGGGCTTGTAACAGATTGCAATTCTTAAGTGTTGCTTGAGTAGTTAATCTAGTCTCTTGTCACTAGTACTAGCTTACACGTGTTGTATGGGGATTCAGTGCGTAAGATGCTCAGCCACTGATAAACCAGGTCATTCAAAGTCGTTCGTGAACCAGCGAGAAAAGTGGGTCGACAGGAGGTACAGTCTGCCAGCGTCAGTGCTCAAGGACAGAGAGAGAGAGGGCTGGCTGTTATTATTCCTTCTTTTCGTCATCCTAGAAACTGATCTTCTCACCCTTCCCTTTAAACCTCTATTCCCTATTCCCCCAAAAATGATGCCCGCGTTCAACATGGCGCGATTCAAGGCAGCCGAAATGATTCATTCTGGTCTCTTCTGCTCGCAAATCTTCCTACGGTGTGCGGAGCAGGCTACTGAGTACTATGCTCTATGCAGACTTGACGGCTGATGCACTATTGATTGACCGGGTAGGGTAGGTAGTTGAGTTAGTCACGTTTTGGCCCGCTGTCTCGCAACCCTCACGATCGGGAGCTGGCTCAAAGATCGGGTTCATCGGGAAACTGCTTGGTCATTTCGCGCATGTGTCATGTTATGCGGCCCTGATGACGAGCTTTGGAACGTTTCGCAACTTCGAACAAAGATCACGCTTTGCAGACAAGGCTTTCATGACAAGAAGACGCATTACATCAGCCCGAGCCGAAGACAGGTACGAGTACGAGTTGCGGACGGCAGCATCGCGCTCCATGCTTACGTCGGATCCATGATCACGGACCAGGCCCTGAGCCGATCCTCAAATGCACCTGTGATACTAACTACCTTCTTCACAACAGACTCTTGTCCCTTGGCCTCGCATGTCATAGTGGAAGCGTGTAGTCGTGCTGCGCGCTGTTATCGCAAGACAGATCTGCCGTTCCCAGCCACGTCCGCGATGGAGGCCACGACGATTTGCACCTGCTTTAACTCTTCGAAGGAAAACTTTGCTCTCACCCCAGATCTCTGGGAGGGCTTGCCGCCTGTCCTCCAAGACATTAAGCTACTAGAGTTGCTTTACCTTGACCGACGCCCGACTTTCGTAATAAACCCAGCCAGTACCGAAGCAGATAACACACTTGGGGACTTGCAAATCGTCTACTGCAATCCTGCTCTCCACACGACCGTCGATATTTACCGTCGTATTTCTGTTGACTCCAAAGTCGCTCCTGCGTCTGATCTCGGATTCCAGCACTTCAAAAGCTGGGCTTTCCGCAGTGAGGATGTTTTCTCGGAGCAAGAAGTTCCCTTCTTGCAGTATGCTGGTCGCACTTGGTCGCATATTACTCTGAGAGGAGGCTTTCGCATTGTCAGCGCCAACGGAGTAGTCTCACAGGACAACACTGGCTTAGATAATCTTCCCAGCCAGCACGAAGCCAAACCCAAGTTCTTATCTGACAATACCTTTCCTCACAATGGAAAAACTATTCCGGCCGAGGCGCCATTTGTTGACCCTCAACTTCGAGACCAACAAATGCCGCTGATAGAGGAGCGGATTTATTGCGATTGGACTAGTGTGCCCATCGAAGACGAGGTCGACGAACACAAGGTCTTCACAAGATCAGTGGACTGGGCCAGCACCCCTTTAGGCCCAATTGACAAATGGAGCTGGGACCTCAGGTCAGCAACTGATATGACAATGAGAACTCCTTATCCGGCAGCCATGTACTGGGGTCCTGAACTTATCACCTTATACAACCGGCCGTATGTCGAGCTTGCCGGCAAGAAACATCCAAAACTTACGGGACAGCCATATCAGGAGGGCTGGGCAGAAATCTGGGACAAAATTTACCCTGTCCTAATGCGCGCCTGGAACGAGGGAGTGTCCACTATGAAGCACGATGATCGTTTGTTCATCTCCCGAAATGGATTCTTGGAAGAAACTTTCTTCTCGTGGAGCTTGGTACCGCTTCTCGGAAGTAATAATCAAGTAATGGGCATCTTTAACGCCGCGTTCGAGAATACCCAGCAGATCGTCAACGAGAGACGTCTGCATACTTTGCGCGAAATCGGAGAGCACACAGCTTCAGCCAAAACGTTCCGGGAATTTTGGTCGTCAACCCTGAAGGGCCTAGAATACAACGAACCGGATGTACCATTTTGCTTGATCTATTCTGTGGGTGACGACATTGAGAGCGATGCTGCGTCAATCAACTCTGGCAGCATTGGCTTTTCTCACAATCTGACCCTTGAGGGAGCACTTGGAGTACCAAGAGGTCATCACGCAGCACCAGTCGCCCTTGACTTACGAACTCAGGAAGGATTTGCCCCTTACATGAGGCAATCTATGGCAGCAGGGGGCGTGCCCGTCTTGCTTTCAAATCACGATAATACTTTGTCAACAAATCTCGTGAAAGGCCTCGACTGGCGTGGCTTTGGGGATCCGTGCAGACATCTGGTTGTTTTCCCCATCAACCCCATCGCTGCGTGGTACGAGGCAACTTATCCGAGGGCATTTGTCGTGCTGGGAGTGAATCCTAGAAGACCCTATGATCAGGATTACAGGCTTTTCGTTCAGCTTCTTATGAGACAACTATCGACATCACTGGCATCCGTGGTGTTATTTGAGGAAGAGGTCAGACGAAGCGCCAAGGCAGCTCGCCTAGCAGCAATCGATCGCGAGAACCTATCGTTACAGCTCCAGATGCGAACGCAAGAGGCTGTTGAGAGCGAATACAGGTTTAGCAGGTTGGCAGAATTCGCGCCAGTCGGGATCTTTATTGCCGATTTCGATGGCTGTTTTAGTTATTGCAACGACATGTGGTGGCAAATATCGCGTCAAAATCGACTCGAGGACTTCGGAACCACTACCAAGCATGCATGGATCCACAATGTCAAGGATGAAGATCGTCCAGCATTGCAGGCTGCATGGAACAAGATGCTAGTCGAGAAATCCACAATGTCTATCGAGTTTCGATTCAAATGCAGCCAACGCATTGGAGACAGTATCGTTGACACTTGGGTTCTCATGAGTGCGTATCCTGACAGTCACCAATCCGAGACAAAAGAATCCATTTTTGGTTGCATCACCGACATCTCTATGCAGAAGCGAGCGGAACAAGTTCAAAGCGATCGTCGTAGAGAAGCTGTGGAACTTAAGCGTCAGCAGGAAAACTTTATCGACATCACAAGTCACGAAATGCGTAATCCTCTCTCGGCTATACTACAATGTGTCGACCAGATCATGAGCAATATGTCAGAGTTTTCTGATTATAGTACCGAAGGCGCGGTTAGAAAATTGCATCATGACTGCCTGGACGCAGTCAATACAATCAGCCTCTGTGCCAGTCACCAAAAACGCATCGTTGACGACATATTGACTCTTTCCAAGCTTGACTCGAAGCTAATTTCTGTAACACCAGTTGACGTACAACCTTTGGTCGTGATTGAACAGGTTGTCAAGATGTTTCAGCCCGAGATTCGAGCTCACAACATCAATTTAACTGTCTGTGTCGATCAGAGTTATCATCAAAACAGCACTGACTGGGTTAGTCTAGACCCATCCCGGTTACAGCAGGTTCTGATCAATCTTATCACCAACTCGATCAAATTCACCCAAAACCAGAGAAAGCGAGTCATCACCGTAACAATGAAGGCGTTTACCGATATTTTCCAGCTGCTGCAAGAGGGCATCGCGTATCTCAAAAGAAGTGACTTCAGTCACAGTCTTCTGCAGGGCTGCCACGAGTCGGAGCAGGCCACTACCCAGTCCATCCTTCTCCAGTTTACTATTCAAGACAGCGGATCTGGAATTAGCGACGAAGATATGAAGCTACTTTTCAGGCGATTCCAACAAGCTACACCGCGAACTCATGTGCAATATGGCGGCTCAGGGCTCGGTCTTTTTATTTCGCGAACACTTGTGGAAATGCAGGGTGGTCAGATTGGCGTGTCCTCTCGGGAGAACCAGGGCAGCAGTTTTCACTTCTACGTCAGGTGTGGGAAAAGTCTCAAGCAAATGTCATTCGCCAAGAAAGCCCCGGAAACCCTGAAGGCTTCAAAGCCAGCGTTACATGGTAAGACTAACGACCAACCAAACGAGGCCAGTAAGGCTGTGCAGAGCTCTGGCAGGTTGCCCAATCAAAGCAAAACGGCTTCGCCTTCGAAATTCAATGTCCTCATTGTAGAAGACAATCTCATCAACCAAAAGGTCCTGAACCGACAACTTACAAATGCCGGCAATAAGACCTACACGGCGAATCACGGTCAAGAAGCATTGGATGTACTAGAGAAGTCCAGATTTTGGATCGGTCGCGCATTCGATGGATTTGACATATCGGTCATTCTTATGGATCTGGAAATGCCCGTTATGGACGGTTTGACCTGCGCGAGAAGAATTCGACAGCTTGAGCGTCAAGGAACAATTATCGAGCATATCCCCATCATCGCCGTGACAGCGTACGCGCGGCCAGAGCAGATCCAGAAGGCGCAGGATGCAGGAGTGGTTAGTGACAGGCCTTGAGGGCAGGACCTGAAAGTGAATACTAACTTTCAAATACAGGACGCGGTTATACCGAAGCCATTTCGCATGACAGACTTGCTTCCAAAGATCAAAGACGTCGTAGACAAGTATAGCAAAGACGAAAATGCATCACTAGCGGACTGAGGAGAGGGCAATTTGGAGCGAGACATCTCATAGACGATAAGGCTGGCTTGGCAATAGAGACAGGGTCATGGTCGCACAAGAGCGACAATCTGAAGGCTATCAAAGCATAGAATAGCATCCTGTGCTCCGACGGAAGACGCGAGCTTGGCGTTGGTTAACCGTCATGAACGGGGTCGTCGATTTATTCGACAACGGTGCCCTGGAGTCCAAGTCCGAAAGCACTCACCAAACACGATAGAGCCACCACAGTGCTGGCCGAGAAATGCTACTCATAAGTGAGGCATCAGATTCGAGCCAGTATGCGACTAGAGAGTCCACGCAATGCTGACTGTCATGAGCAACGATATCGTATGCC
>KQ061709.1:115473-197349 GCA_001008035.1 Atkinsonella texensis | reverse complement strand
GGTACAACATGCGAAGCCTCGATGCAGTCAAGCCTTACACGATATATGCGACCGTACTGTAGCTACGTCTGAGGAGCGAGTTATCTACTTAGGTAGCTTCTGTCGATAGAGTATCGTTGCCTCGGATATATTCTCGTTGGGCGAGAAGAAAACTTCTGATCCTCTTACGTGCCGATTGGCTCGCATGGGCAACTCCGAGGCGGCGTGCCATGCCGGAGGCTTCCAAGGAGGTCTAGGACTAGAGCCTATTGGTGGCTGTCGGTTTGTGATTCTAGCTGCCTTAGATAAAGAGCAGGCTTCGCAGTCTATCTTCTTTATTCCTTGAATACTAGCTCCTATACTAGATTTAACAAGGTTTTCTAGGGCTTCCTTAGTTGGATGACCTAGTCGAGGATGCCATAGTTCTGCTGGAAGAGTAGGTGGAGATCATCCTGATAAGGAAGTCCTTGAGAAAACCTTGTTAAACCTAATATAAGAGCTAGTGTTCAAGGAATAACGAAGATAGACTGCGAAACCTGCTCTTTTCTCCAAGGCCACTTGAATTATTAACCGACAGCCACCACCACGAGTTCAGTTAATTCGGTACGGAGCATTCAAGTCTTATTATTTGCTGTCTGTGAAACCTCTCTTTGTTCTGTCCTCGGATCTTACATTCCGGTACTAGAGTTTGCTCATTCTGCCACTGGTATCTCTCTACTTGTTCTATGTGACCTCTTGCATATAGAATCCACCTAAAGCTGCAACGCCAGCTCGCATTTCTGGCAACTCTATTGGTCCGTTTTCTCAGAGCAATGTAGTTGTTAAAGGAATAGCTGTATACGAGGTATACCCACGAATAGATAATGCCTCTCGCACAGTTCAAATGGACATCAAGCTTCCATTCATATCTCGTTAACCCCTCCCAATTCACAAACTTCTAGTTAACAATTTTCTAGGAAGTGTAATACTTCTCTGTAATCAGCAAGAAGCGACTCACGCTCGATTCCAACATTACGCAGCGTTGGTATAACTCCGCACCCGCAATTCCTACTGTCGAGGCTTCTCCTTCTTCTCTTTCCGAAGAGACACGAGACTCACGCCCGATGCGTTGAAAAGCTTGAACCGCACGCCCGGAATATCGCCCTTGGCTCGGCCGTTGCGACCGAATCCCGCGAGCAAAACTTGGTCGTTTTCGTCGAGGAAGCTGAGACACCCGCCATTGGGCACTATTCATCCATATTTGTCAGCGTCATGACTCGGACAGATAGGAAAGGCAAGCCCAGGGTCCATAGCGTTACCAAAGCCGTCACTTTCTTTCCATTCTTGAGGGGCTGCACGCGGACACACTTGCGGATGGCCGAGTTGGGCTGTTTGGCCTCGACCCCGACCTTCTCCAGAACGATGCCCTTGGCGTGCGACGAGCCGCCGAAGGGCGAGTGCCGAAAGGTGTTGCCGAGGGTGCGCTTTGGCCAGTGCAGGTCGGCCCATCTGCTTGCTTTGCGGCCGGTGCGCATCTTGCGCGCTGCTCTTATTCCGCAGGGTGCGCTGGCAGCCATGATGGTCTCGGGGTTCGATGAGGTTTCAGACAATGGCAGAAATAGCACGGACTTTTAGCATGCTTCTTGGTGGAACGATGCTGTTGTTTGTTCAAAGCATGGTAGCTTGGATTTTCAACAAGTAGAAATAGAAGGGGAGAGGCAATATCGTGTATTATAACTTGTCTGCTGCCACGGCACTGTGTACAATGCTGCTTGGAGAATCTTCTCAGGACAAAGCAGGCGCATGCGGTGATGGCTGCGTTCGAATCATGGCCCGGGTGGCATTGTCAATTCCGACATGTCAGTTGTTGGCTGCCATTGTACCGAACCGTGTAAGCTACATGTTGGCCGGAATGCAGGGTCTGGGCGATACAGCAGCTTTGGATGCAAAATTATTTGGCCCTGAAGGTGAGAAATAACAGCCGATGAGATGAATGTTTTGCTGGGTGTATGTCTATACGTAAGACGATAAGCACCGAGGCCTCGTGATTATCTAAATTCTGAAGTGTGTTGTGAGTTTTTCTGTTGCCGAAATCGGGTAATATAGATTGGACCAAAGTCGGCGATGTATTCTTGCTTCAGGAGCTGCAATACATATGCGGAATCAAGTACAGCCCGATATTACAAACTTCACCAGTGATTCAGAAGGAGAATTGTTCTGCTGCTTGGTCTACGACGTCTCAGGACTCATTGATGCAAACATTGGCAGACTGTCATCTCGTTGCATCCTTTCATTCAGTGTCAAGAGGACCAGGTGGCCATCATGTTTTCGTCTCCTGCGCAAACCCCGCTTGGGCCGCGAAATGGCTTCGTTATTCTTAAACAAAGAAGCCTTTTGTCTGTGCCCTAGTTCGCGATGCATCTGCACATGACTTCGTGTGCTGGATGAAAACGAATTCATTGGAGATTTGGAGCCTATCATAGAGCGCTTTGTTCTGGCTTGGCCTGTTCAGAGGTGCGGTCTTATTCCAAGTCCTGCGAAGGAGAGTTATGCAAGGTGCTCGGGGATGCGATTCGAGTCAAGTGGGATTTACATGACTCACACAGACAATGACAGTTCGCGCATCTAACAGTCTTGCTGACGATCAAGGCCTCGCAGCCTCGGTGGCTGAACGGTCGATTTGTCTTGACGAATTAATTGCTGACACCATTACCTTATCTCAGTTAGTTTGTGCGGAATCGTCATGTGAGATGAGTGAGAAGTCGTATGGAGCGAGGCTCAGCATGCGCGTCCTGGACGTAAGCAGCACGGTAAAGGAGCCGGTCTTAATGAGGAAGTGGGAGAAGTCTGGCATGGCGCTTCTGCGGGAAGGGGTTCATCTTGTAATGGTGCCGGCATTTTGAAGAGATGGCAAAAAGGGTAAGCTTCCACTTCGACCTGTTGCAGTGTCATCTTTCTAACCATCCATCTTTAGTCGTCAAAAGGTCGGTACCCGGCCGTTGGAGCTCGTCGAGAAACCTCCCAGGTCTCCTCGGCCAACCTTCTTCCCGGCCAGGAGGTGGAGGAGAGACGGCCACGGCAGTCAGGCAGTAAATAACCCTTTGGTTTCCATCTGCATTACTGAATAAGCTAAGACTTGACAGCAACCTGGGCCTGGCCCCTCACTAAGTAGCGTGCCGAGTGTCCAATCCGGCGGTCCTGGATCCAGATGGGCTGGCAACACGACTCTCATTTCATATACCCGAACATCTTTGCTACCGGTTTTCGAAAGTACAGAAGAAAGGACGCCAGGAGCCAACGAACCATGATGCATGCAATGGGCTGCATTGAATCAAATCGTCGCTCCCAACCCTATTTCCATGACCGCCGCGATGTACGCTGCCTGTCCAGCGCACTATATCCCAATCATCTCCGACTCATGACACGCTCCAGAATGAAGCACCTTGTACTTGAAGTTTTCTCTATCCTCGATGGGCATCTGCAACGCAATCGTGTCCGACGCGCTGGGGTACCGAGTTCGATGACCATGTTCGGTCCGATCAGCAGTGTCGGCGGCGATGACAAGCCCATACTTCCCTCCACGCACCCAAACCTCCTCGTCGCCCTTGTACAGACTTATATGCGCTAGTCCGCTGGTGAAGAGGACGTATCTGTACAGAGCATCCATCAGCTGTTGGCTCGGGCGGTTTTAAAGATTGCCCAGACTAAGTGAGAATTAAGCAAGAAAAATTAAAAAGATCAAGAAAAAATCTTGTTGAGAACGTACTGAAACGCTGGAGCGTGGTGAAATCCACCATCGAATCGGGCCGGGATAATACTATATGATCCTTTTCCCAGTGCTCCCAGCGAGAGATGGAGAGAGCCCGCAATGCCTGCCTCGGCCGTCTGTGCGAACGGGCAAGCCAGCTGCCAGCATTGGAAGAGCGATTCGCCATTTTCTGCGGCAATAGCCGTGATATTGAGGAACGGTGTGGTGAGAGTGCTGAGCTGCGCAAGGGCGCCTGGTGCCAAGGAGGCGAGCAGGAGACTTGCCAAGAACATTGCGCAAAGGGAGATCGTTCTGTCACTTGATGATAAGAGTCGGATTGGCGCGGCAATTGATCCATCGTCCATAGAATAGGAGGATATCAAGGTGGAGAAGGAACGGGCCGGGGAAATTAAACATAACAGCATTGATATACAGTATGCTGGACTTGGTCAAGAACATCACACCTTATATATATTTATGTGTCGCTCCTGGTATCGCCCTAGTCCTAGCGTGAATAGTGTAGCGGTTAGCATGCATGCTTCCCAAGCATGCGACCCGGGTTCGAGTCCCGGTTCACGCAGTCAGTCCTCTTAACCGAGTCCGATTGCAATGGCTTTTTTTTTGCGTGTCTACTTTTTTTTTTCTTTTTTCTTTTGGCGTTTTCCAGTGAACATCTTGTAAAACAGATTGCTATGCCAACCACGCTCTGTTACTAAGAGAAACGTAGTTGTAGATATCTGATCATTTGAGTGCACGCACCTCCGCTTCGAGACTGATTTTACGTCATCTCGAATCATCGCTATAAGGTCTTTGACCAAGTAGCGAAGCAAAGAACCTGCAGATGAGTTTCAATTCATTTGAGGAGGTAATAATCGGGAGACATAAAATAGCACCTGTCGGGGCTACTTTTTCTTGTTTGTGAATGCCATTTCACTATGCGGAGCACACGTTCATCATTAATTATCATATACACCATTCTTTCCACATATTGCTTTGACGTTACAGTAACATGCGCCCAGAAAGTGGTTGGTCTATGGGTAATTTAGCCTTGTCTTAACTTATTCTCCCAAATACCGCCCTGCTCCTTCTAGATGGACAATGCTCGTTTTATTGTAGCCATGCGTTGCCAGATGAACGCCTTCCTCTCTCATAAAGCCACTTGCTGTTCAAACCAACACTCGCCCGCTTACCTCCGGAAGGGCTCGGAGAGCCAGGATCCGAGAATAGATTCGACGATGTACTCTGTGCAAGTGGGCTTGTAGATCCAAAAGATAATCGCCGAGCATTACCCAGTCCCCCCAAGCTTTTCTGCAACAGGGGACTACCCACAGGTGAATACTGTAATGCCGACCCTCCAAACGAGGCTTGAACGATAGGACTCCCTTGGCCTGACAGCGGTGAGCTGGCATAGCTGGCTCTGCTGCCCACAGAGCCTGCAATCGAGGGTGTCCGTGAGTATCGTGGAGGTGTGCTGAAGTTGGCGTCGCGACTTGGAGGGGCCGATGACGGTGCAAGCCCCAAGAGCTTTCGTTGGCCAGCGGTCAATGGAATATCGGCGAGGTCGTCCTTTGTGCGAACGAGCGGAAGACATGCCAGACAGACCTGAATAAATGGAACGAGTTGAAAGATGAACCACGCCCAACTGAGATATGTTCTAAAACTGCTCGAGACGCTAACAAGCTTTGGGTCAGTCGTGTTATGCAAGAGGGCGGCAGCGTGCAGTACACGTACATTGATGGGCTAATCTTGAGCTTTGCTATCATCCGCACTGCCCACAGCGCCAGTAGCGCAGCGAGATTGTAAGCAATCTGCCTAACATTTTTCTCGGTGAAACTGGCTGCGTTTTGCCGTCTCGTGATTTCGTTCAATCGAGGATGTCTCCAGGTGCCGGGACTGTCTGCGACGGAAGAGGCCGTGCTCGGTGTCGACTTGACGGGGGTCAACATGGCGGATGATGGCGTGTCCCGATGCTGTGGCCGAAGCTTTTCGTTCTGGTAGGGAGGAAGTGGGATTGATTAATGCGAACTTGAGCGCTCAAACCGCGTTCGTCAGTCGGCACAAAAGGCAAAAAAAAAAAAGGCAAAGTCAATATTTCTGTCTCTTTCGTTGTTTCACTGCTGCTGGTTAGTAAGTTCTTTGGACGTGGACGTGGTGTCCGGTGAGCTGTGCTCAATCTCGTGGAATTGGGGTATTTGTTGATGTTGAATGTTGGCCGCGAGGATGCTTTTGCTAATTAGCACAAAAAGAGCAAGTGGGCAGCTTTGCACCAGGCCAAATGCGGAGCACGAGCCACATGTACATGTCCACCGCCAGAGCCGCAGCCACGCCTCGCCACATAAGTTCATAGAGCCACTCTAAATTAGGTACGGAGTACACCAACGTTCATCACGGGAGCGCAGGCCTGATGCATGTGGCTTTGATGTGTGTGGCTTTTCTCTTGAAGCTCGACATCACCAGCTTCCACCCACACTGCTTCTCTTTCCTTCTGACCACCTATCAGCCACTGTCGTCCAATATTCCCGCATGCTCCGGAAGCGACTCATCGAAGCGACGCCCTTGGAACTTAAGCAGGCCACGCGAGATACGATACATCCATAACTATGACACGTTGATCCGGAATCGCCTTCCGCGAATACCGCCGTCCAGCTAGCCAGCGTTCCCGACGCCCTCCATTCGCTCCGCTGTCCGCGTGCACCCGCGCACGAGATTGCAATCCACGCACACAATCCGTCTCACCATGGCTGCATCACCAAGCTCAGTTGCTGCCACTTCGGACATGGAGCCACCCAGCTCTCCCGCTGCGCAAGACGGCAAGTCGTTTGCTTCTCGCGCCGTGAGCGACGACGAGGACACCCAGATGGCCGATGAGCCCGTCGAGCTGCAGGAAAAGCCAAGCCGCGGCAGGGGCAGAGGCTCGGCAAAGAGCGGTGATGCACCACATCAGGTTGGCAAGATTCGTCATCTGAAAAAGGAGGATGGCGAGCCTCTGTGGAGGGAGGATATCCAATACGATTTTCTCAGGGCCGTGTTCGACAACGACCAAAAGGTCTTCACCAACTCTTATGATCCAAAGATTGGGAAGCAGTGCTTCGCGGATCTCTACATAGACACCATGTCCCGGAGCAGCAAAACTAGCAAGGTGTTGCGAGATAAATTGCTGAGTGACCGAGATGCTGCTAAGGGTATGGCCATGGTTTGTCTGCTCGTCAATGTTGGTCGCATGAACACGACGCTGAATTGTAAGTCCCCGCCATATTCTCGATAGACTTCTTTCTTTATTTCGATTCTAACCCCGCTGCCATCGTACTAGTCTTTCCCGAGATGAGGGCCCAACTCAGAACCTACCACGCGATCCCATCTTTGCAAGCGCACCAAGATGCCCATGCATATAAGCAGCTACAAGACGCCCCTCGCCTCAAATCAATCTTGAAGGGTGGCGCCGAGGATCGCGAAGAGCCTAATTCGCTCGACAAGATCAAAAGGGTCGACGTTCCGCGAACCAACCCGGTCAACCTCATCTTCTCCATGTGCCATTCTGCGCAAAAGGTCGCAGAGCTCCATTTTCCTGATCATCAGGAGTTTCACGACCTCATCATGAAGACTCATTATAGCAGTCAATCTCGAGCGATGGCCTTCCTGTGGCTGATGTGGTTTTACCTCGAGTCCGATTTCACCGAGGAAGGTTGTGAAGAGAATCCATTTGGCGCCGGCGTTGACTATGGTCTGGATGTCGCCAATCAGGGCGTTCCCGAGTTAATCGAAATGACGGAGGACGAACGAGCCAAAGAAAACGTGGACAGCCTGGAGGAAATCGAGTTTGGTCGAGAGAAGCAAAAGACCCGAGCCAAGATACTCGAAATGGACCAAGCCTACCTTAACGAACGGGAGACGAAGCGAGGCAAACGCGCCGCCAATGCCGATGACGGACCAGCTATCCTGCCTCGCATACGTCCGTCCAAGCATGATTCGGATCGAGACAGCACGCGATCCACGCCACCCCCTCGTGCGCTAGGAAGAGGCGGCCGTCGAGGACTCGGCCTCAAGTATCAGATTTTCGAAGGCTCATCTCCTGCGAGGCATGGCTCAGAAGGCGTTGGGTCCCGAAAGCCCCGCCCGCCCACGGCACATCAGCTTGCCGTCGAACGCAATCGAAACGAACGCGTCGAGTACATTCTCGACCGAGGTTTGCGAAGGCAGCACCACAAAGGTCGCAAATCCCGCCGTCAAGAAGGGGCCATTTACAGGGCATGGAGGAGATTGCAAGCTTCAGAAGATCCGTTCGAAGACAGCGACGGAGACGACGTCGTCATTCGCAATATACCCAACAAGGAGAAAACAGCCAAGTTTCGCGAGCAAGGGCTCGGTGGCTTGTGTCTCCTGACCAGTGAAGCGGATGACTTTGGCGAAGAGGTAAGCGCATATGCAGCGGCTCTCAGACGATCTTCGCGACGACTTTCACGTTGGGCAGGACACGGAACGGAAGTCGGAGTGGTGGCGCCAATTAAGAAGCCCAAGGTCAAAGCCCCGCCCAAGGAAGGCAACACCGGTGACTATGGGGATGCTTCTCCTGTCAAGAATGGCGAGGCCAACGGCGATATGACCATGGGGGATGCAGACATTGAGGAGACTGCTCTCATGGACGACATGGATGATGACGACGTTGACGATCCAGACAAGACCGAAGTCCTTGGCGATTCTGACGTGGAGTAGGACTTTGAGGAACTCAGGGTCACGGCAGATGGTCGTCGCCGATCGAGGCGAAGCATGTATTTGTAAGGGGAAATGTTCGATTTCGTACCAGCGGGTAGCAGGACGGCAGTTTACACGATTTGGCTTGGTTCGGTGGAGCAATGGCCGGCATAGCTTCAGTATTAAATCACGAGGGCGTTGCTATCTCCCTGTGTTGGGCATTTTTGGAGTCTGTCTTTTAAAGGTCTCGGCCGTTTTGGAGGGTCGATGGACCATAATACCGAGATATGGCGCATGCCTCTACGGTCGTGGAGCACTACGTGATCTTTACGTTGGTCGCGAATTGAGGGCAATTCAGCTATTCAGTATGAAAGTGACTCTCTCGTTCCTCGCGCACTGTATCTGCACAACAAGTCGTGTGGCCTATTGCGGTGATGGCTTGTCAAGTGAAAGCAGTAAAAGCGCGGGCCTGGTGATGCTGGCGCCATGACTGTCAATCAGATGAGCCAGAGCAAATTTGCCACTAGATCTAGCTGAATCAAGTCACTTTCACACTTGAAGGCCATTGACCATTGACCCCTTTTAGCTTATCTGCTGGCACTTGCAATATAAATCAACGCATGAACTGCCGCACAAGTAATCATTGAGTTACTTAATAAATATTTTTGCGCTATTTACCAACCATACTAAATACTGTGTTACTCTGCTACTTGGTTTCTCACCTAGTCGGATCATTTAGACTATCAGTTAGAAGACGATGGCAAATGTTAGAGACGTTATTAACGGTGGGAGTTGCTTCCCCTTGATTCTTGACTATCCTAGCCTTCTGGAAGTGGGGCGGGGGACGAGTACCCAGGTACCTACCTAGGTACCTAGTTGGGCGACGCAATGCAAAGAACTTTTTGTCGGTATGAAAAAACCTCAAATATCACCCATCTCTGCATCACGCACATAGTCCCTGCTGTGTCCGCGGCGCAATTGGCTGGACCATCAAGCCCGCCCTCGCCATGCCTTCCAAATCCAAGCGCTCCGGCTCCCGCTCGGCCAAGAACCCGTCCGGCTCGCCAATGGCGTCGCTTCTCAGCATCTTGGGGTTTCTAACAGCCCTTTTGGTCTCCATCATGTACCTGGCCGAGAAGAATCTGGCCAAGTTCTACGTCTTCAACCCTGACCATCTCAAGGCCGTGACGGACAGGGGGCTAGCCAAGCACGGCAACGACACCAGGTCTGTCGTCCGGTTCATTGTGGACGAGCTTCACAAGACGCATGGCGCGTATGTGAATGTCAACGAGGACTGGGTCTTTAATAACGCAGGGGGTGCCATGGGGGCCATGTACATCTTGCATGCCAGTACGTCCAGTCCAGGACGCTGTTCCCATTTTGCAGCGCGAAACCCTGGTTTTTTTTTTTTTTTTTTTTCTTTTTTCCTCTGCTGACGTTGGAGCGCAGGCATCACCGAGTACCTCATCCTCTTCGGTTCGTTCGTTCGTCGTTTGGGGCGCGGGAGGAGGGGAGAAAGACGAAGCGGTGTGTGTGCACCAGGTCCTCAAGAAAGACTAATAACCAACGCAAACAACCGGGGTTTTTTTTGTGGGAACTGCTATTGGCACAGAGGGCCACACGGGCCGTCACACCGCGGATGATTACTTCCTTGTCCTGACTGGCGAGCAATGGGCCTACGTTCCCGGCGAGTACGAGCCCGAGGTGTATCCTCCCGGCAGCGTGCACCACCTGCGCCGCGGCGAGGTGAAGCAGTACAAGATGCCCGAGCGGTGCTTCGCGCTTGAGTATGCCCGCGGATGGATCCCGCCCATGATGTTCTTCGGGTACGCGGATACGTTGACCAGCACGCTTGATTTCCCGACGCTGTGGAAGACGACGCGCTTGACTGCGCGGCTGATGATTGGGAACCTGCTGCGGGGCAAGGTCTAAGCTGGATTGGGCGTTGGCATGCGATTGTGTACGAGTGTACGGGGTTGTGTATATAACATGTCTGTTAGATGCTATCCTGGCTGTGAGAAGTGAGGTTGTATAGGCAGGGTGGGTGCAATGGATTGTAAATGGTAACGTTGGCTGTATATCTACAAATTGGAAGGTTCCGGCAGCTAATAGCCGTGTTTTAAATGCATTAGAAAGTTCGCTTTTGTCCATTGTGGTTGAAGGGGACCTTTTCAAAGCTTGCTTCCGCGTTCTTTGGCCTTGATATTCTTCCTGTTGTTGAAGCTACTAATGAGCTGCCTTGAGCTGCTGCATCTAGCGACGTGAGCTCCGCCAGTCTTCACCTTATCAGCAACTTGACATTAGTCAAGAGAAGAAAGTCTAATTTGTATAAGAAGATTCTGCTAAAGGTCCTGTGATGGTCTTCTGTAGTTGCTAGTAGTCCTCTCTTCACCGCAGAACCTCCGCCCAATTTCCGTACTTGGCCTCCACAACACTACCATCATCTTCGTGATACAAAATGTATATCTCATCGACCAGTAGCCGAACGAGTAAATAAATAATAAGCATCAATCAAAGTAACAGAAGATCAGACGCCACCGAACGCAGGATGCTATACTTCCCCCACCTTTCCTGCTGCTTTGCGCGACACAAACGGCAAGGGAAAGCGCCTCGTTCCCTGACAATACTTTATTGGTCATGTAGCGGAACCGTGTATGCCGGCAGTGGGCAGTATCTACAGTCACGATCCAAGCTCCCCTAGTTTCATCCTTGCTTTTTATTCCGATTCAGTTGCCTGGCAGCGTACAAAGGGGAGCGGTATATCTTGCCTGGACCAGACCAATGTGCAATCCTGGTCGTCGCAAGAAAGATGATGCTATCAGGTCAATAGCGATGAAGCATATGTTCCCAAACCACGCGTTGCATCTCGTGAATTCATAACAGCTTAATTGTTGCTGTAGTTATTTTTATTTTTATTTTTTTTCCGTGTTCAATCCTTTTTCTGACGGAAACTTGACTTCAAGACTTTTTACATGTTACAAAGATACACCGTCTGCAAACTCATTCAAACGCCAAAGGGGAAGTTAGATTCTCCCCCGAAAGAAAAACCCACGTGCTATGACATTATATGATGAGTTATTGCCTCGCTAAATAATGACGCTCGCGTTGATGCGCTTCGAGATTTCTGCCGCAGATGGTAGTAACATCTATGCCAGCCACTGCTCCTCATCTCTCTTCAACCCGCGCATAACGAGACCCTCGTCCTCGTCCTCTGAGTTGTCAGTTTCGCCATCATCATGGATCCGAAGTTGCTCAACAGACACTGTCGCCGCTTGTAACTTGTTGTCAGCATTCGATCTCTGCTCGAGCTCGTCATCATCCAGCATCCACGTCAACCCGTTGGCTTCTTCCTCGAGAGGAAACATTTCTTGTGCATATTCTTCCAAGCCTCTTGGGCCCTCCCACAACTCGAGTGCTTCAGTAGGACAGCTGACCTCAAGCTTCATATCGCCAAAGTAGGGAGGTTGCTTCTTCGGATCGGGCTCGTCCAAATTGAATAGTTTCTCCAGTGCCTCCAGCTGTTCTCGGTACCCAGCTGGGATACGTACTTTGATTTCGATGGGGCCACGCACATAATGGACAGGACGACCCACGCCGCGAGAAAAGAGCCGGCAAGCTTCCTTTGGCGACAAATACTCGTAGGCAAGGGCAATGCGGTGGCCCCTCCATTTAGTCGGTCCATCCTTGAATATCTGTAAGATGGCAGGACCGGCATCGTGCTCGGCATCTAGCCAAGGCAGTTTGGCGTCTTCGTGAAAAGGCGCTTGCCAAATAAAGGAGCCATCGCCTTGTAGCTCCATGCAGAACAACGGATACTTAAGTGACGTGAAGTTGTTGTTGTATATTCCCGTGTACACAAAGGTCGCGGGGAGTCCCAGTTCCCTCACATACTCTTCCACTTTGTGCTTGGCTGCCCAAAGGGGTGGAGAGGGCCAATTCTTGTTGTACGCTGCGTGGTCGGGCATGGACGAGTAGATGTAGTGCTGTACTCGGGCCGTTTTCGCGGCGTCAGCAAGAGCCTTGCCGATTTGGACCTCGTCTCCATAGAAGGTGGTGTTTATGAAGGCAAGCTGTGCCCCACGGAAAAGCTCTGAAATCAGCTCATGATTGACGCCAACACCAGAAATAGGGCCATTTTGGGTAACGTCCTTGTTCGCTTCCGTTGGCTCGTGTCTAGTGTACAGTTCGCCAACAATAACCGTGACGTTCGGATTCGTCGAGACTTCAGTCGCGACCACACCCTGAAGATTTCTCATTTGTGCGCGGACACGATAACCGACGGCTGTCGCAACGCGAATAAACGAAGCAGCCTGACGTCCACTTGCGTTTGTTACGGCGATGGTCTGGTCGGGAGTTGACATTAGTCTCTTGAGGGGACGAAATGTTATGGAGTTATTTCTCGAGCTGGCCAACGGGGATGACTCTGAGTAGGATGAGCGTGAGTGTTTGTGCTGTCTGCGGTAGTTGCTGGTCTGATCGTTGGACACATGTATAGGAATGCCGGTGGCCATAGGGCCAGTGAGTTGGGCCGGCATGGCTCTGGGCGGTTGGAGGATTGATTTGCTCGTTGGAGTCTTGGTACAGTGAACCGACTAGATGATGATGATGTTGGCGGAGAAGATGCGCAAGCGACGATTGATCTGCTTTGCGACAGGCGAGGCCACCGCGAAATACCGCAATGCACGACAGCCCGCCTGGGGAGAAAGAGGTGTTCGTGGGAGCTAGAGTCGTACTCGAGAGCCGGCGGGAAGCCCTCGATCCGACTGTCAAGGAGAAAGTTAACAGCTAATTGCCAGTACGTAAAACTAAAGCGCGCCAGTGGGCCAAGGATGGGGGGGGGGGCCACGAGAAGAGCTGCTGGCTAATGCAAGCGGCGGGCAACGGGCGCACAACAGACGACGCTGGGAGCGGGGTGGGTGTACAATTGGTCGCAAAGTTAAGATCGTGAAGGCGAGGTGAAGAGTAGATGCGGAGTGTTTTGGGCTGGATCACGAGGTCCTTTTGTGCCCAGGTGCCAGAGACAACCCTAGTGACTATATGAGTTGCGGTACCAAACCGACGACGACGACGATGTGGGCTGTTGTGGAGGTTTTGGAGGGGCAGAGGAAGGAATAGGAATGCCGCGATTGCATCTGGGCATGTGAAGGGAAGGGGGGGGGGTATGTGAAATGCGAAATGCGAAATACGCTTGCGCAGAGGGAAAGGAAGATGGCGTGCAAGACGTGGTTTTGCCAGTGTCTCTCGGCGTGAATCACGCAGTGATAGCCCTTGACTTGGACAGCATGAGAGGATTTTGCGACGACAAGGCTGACGAGTGTGCTGATGGGCCAGGCAAGCTCCGAGTTTTGTTGAACTCTGTCGAACTCTGTCGCAGACAACTGGGTACATGTACCGAATTAAATCGATGAATCGAATGGTGGGGTCCAAAGCGGCGGTGGGAGCGGTGGGCTGTACCGCGATAAGAACAAGTTGAGGCTTATCACGCGAAGATGTGACTCCGTAGTTGGCGCAAGATGAGATTGGATTGGAAGGGATATTCGACGAGATTCTTCTCGCCAGGTTGCTTTCGCTCCTCGGGATGGCGCATGGGCTGTGAAGGAAAAGAACTGCAACGACAGTAAAGAGGAATTGATGGAACGAGTAGAAGACCAAACAGGTTCGTGCACCCATCGCTGGGTGATGGGGACGCAAGCAGGCTGGAGGTTGGAGCCGATGGCGGAGGCGGAGGCCCGCGGAAACGTCAAATTGGCATTCCCCCAAGGGAGTGAGTGAGTGAGTGAACAAGGAGAAGGAGCCGTGGCCGTACCTTCCCAAATACAACGGAAATGCACGAAATGCACCAAGTGCACTCGGGCTTGAGGGAACGCGCGTGGGCTGGCATGTTCCAGTTCCAGTTGTAGTTCCAGTTCCTGCTGCAAAGCAACTCGGCATCAAACACCGTCGCCGCGCTACGGTCCAAGCACATACCTACCTGGATAGATTAGGCTAGGTAAGTACCTGCCCAGGTACATACCTCCTGGGAGAACCGGTGAAACAGACCATGAACCACATGAACCCCGTCAGGCACGGCCATGATACTCGGGAGGGAAGGAAGCAAATCGCGGCAGCTTATCAGTGACCAGGTGCAAGGGGGAAAAAGGCTGAGAGGGCGAGCACTGTGAGTCTGGCCGCTCTTTTATTGGTAATGCAATGAACAAGGCCAGTCTCTATTGGATGCCGGCACGCACATTTCTGACATCAGCTCACTAACACCACCAGGGTTGAAGAACTGCATACATCGTCCTCAAGAGGTGAACGCTTGCATGATGCAGGGTTGTCTCTCAGGCTCTCTCTGCCTTTCCCCACTGCCTGTGATTGTGATATCCATCAGACAGCGAGACCGTTATGGTGTTTTGGCGGTATGATCAAGAGAGGGAGAGGTTGGTGGCGTGGATTGTGGGGACCAAGGTACATACATACCTAGTAGACACCCAGGTAGGTGACGCACTTCCCTTTTGTCTCCTTTCGAAAGTTTCTAGCCAGCCATCAATCAATCCGTCTCTCACATCCAATTTACGAACAGGCTTAGTTTTATCGCAGTGACAGATGGGATCCCCGACAGCCAAAAGTGGCTCCGAGCCGCCCCCCACCACAGCCCGGCTCGCGGCTGCAAAAGGTCACATGGTGGTTCCATTCCATTGCGTTCTTCAGGCTGCCATGTCGACACTCGACAGCCATGTTGCGGACTGCCAATCTTCTTATACGCTGACACCTGTGCCTGAATACGGCCCGAATAGTAGCTGGAAGACGAAGCCGCAGCCGCATAGTTGACGACGATTTTCGTGGAAGGCAAAACCTGTTCAACACAGAATCAGGAGCAGACACCGCCACCGGACCCCGACTCTTGGCAGCCGACAGCACAGCTTCGATGTCAGCTTCAATATCAGCTTCAATGTCGCGTCTACAAAATCAAAACATCATCCGCCAATGTTGCAGAAGCGCAGTGAGTACGACTGTTTGCGCTCTCCAGTTTCTAGTCTGGCCAAGGGCCAACCAGTTCGTCGCATTAGGAACCTCCATAAAACCAACTCATTCTTCCTTCGCGTTGTTCTAACGAAAGCACACTACACCTAACGAAGCTCAGTAATATCAGCCGCAGGCACCTCCACCGCAAAACATATTGACAAGTCACAGCTCTGTGGCCTTCAGTCAGCTATGCCTACATGATACTGGTCCATCATACAACTCTGCGCTCCCAGGTATGTAAGATGGGTTTGCGTTAGTTCTTCCTGTGTGGGACAGCCTCGTATCTGTTAGATCGTATGACTAGTTGCCTACCACGAGGGTCAGGATAAAGTGGCCGGTCGTCGTTGCGTACAAGTCTAGGCGCTAAACCGGCCAACCGGCCTTTCCCTTGGCCCGCGTGCCTACCTAACCTATCTAGGTAGGTACTTAGTTTTATACACGCTAATAAGTCACGGTACTCACACAGCATATATGCGAAGATGGTCCATGTAAGACCGAAGTTGCGAGAGAAATCATAAGGCGTCCGGCTAACATTTACGGCGTAAAGCTTATAGAATTGTGTCAACTCGGTGTTTCATGTAGGCGTGGAACTCGGCACTATAGCCCCTGTAACTATTTCCTGTAAAACAAGTCAACGGTTGGGCTGAACCTCTCTCTGCCGCACTCAACCCCCCTGCTTTTTTCTACTTTCTTCTTCATTTCTTTCTTTCACAACGGCGCCGATTTTTCAGATCTGCGGAGAACCAGGGGCACTCGATGCACGTCCTAGTACTCCGCTCAGGCCCACCAACGACGGCACGTATCTGAACCAATTCAAGTTCTCTATTGCCTACCTAGTAGGTATGTATTGCGGAACAGCTTTGCGCCTTGCAGAAGCCTTGTTGCTAGCGCGGTCACAAGTCCTGCCCGCCCCGCTTCGGAACAATCGGAAATCGACCCCATTCCGGACCCCAGCAGAATGCCACAGAAGCCATACCGAATTGAACCTTGTTTCCGCTGTCGTCACTTAATCAGACGGGTCTCGATCTGTTAACTGTGAGAAAATCGACCAATGCAATGGTCCGCCGGACTCTGTTTTCCGCTGCTTATCTCTACCCACTCAGGGCGGGAAGAGCTGGAAATCGCGACATGGCGTGGTCACCCTTGCTTGCCAGATGGACTGTTTCTCGTGTGGCTTCCCAAGTCAAATGGCGCTGGGCGCTGCCTCGGGAGATAGATCCATTGCTATCAAATTACTCATGCATGGCATTTCGATCTCGTTGATCTTAGTTTGGGTCCATCCCATCATAGGTAGCCATGGGGCTCTTATCGGCCGACTTCGGAGCTTAAAATCATGATTGGCTCAACCCATGTCCAGAAAGCAGGTATTGTTCTGTGGTTAGCCTCAATAATCACATGCATTGCTTCTCATGCAGAGTGCTATGCTAGCAAACGAATCTGTTGTTCCTGGAGGGTACATGATAAGAACTGGATACGTGTTTGCGCGGGGGAGGGGGATATTTCGAAACAGCATCATGGTATTCGTCGCGCGACGCATATTGGCCGCGCAGCTCCGCCAGGATGGGCTATCAAGATGGGGTATTGCATGGCCCAGTTTAACCAAAGTCCAACATGTATGCAATCATGTGCAGCTGTTCGGCGCTTCCCCAGATGTGTCTGTCCATGTCTCCGGACCTATCATGCGAAGGCTATATATCACCAAGTGGTATCTTTTCGGCCCATGATTGATGTGATTCGAGGCTGAAGCCTGGAGAGCGGTTTTGCGCCAGAAACACGTCAAAATAGCGCTGGTACAGAGTCAGTAACAACGACTGGGAAATGATACCGCAAAGTGAGTGCTAGTGCATAAACCTGAGTGAGTCTGCGAGAGGCATGAAAAAGAGATAGTAAGGGCTACATGCCCAATCTATGTCTACAGCTGACTCTAGCAAAGCTGAGCCAAAGGCCCATCCTATCTAGAAAACTCCGGCTGCTGCTCGGGTAGCATGAGAAGTCTATAACAAGATTCGTGCTGCTGGTTGCTTGGCCACTACGAATTGCAAACACCGGATGCTCAGGCTTCTATACACGGATTAGTCCGGTCATTCCCAAATCAAGGACGCTAAGTATGTCCACCATACCATCCATCCCGAATGAAGACAAAAAGTCCGACTCGGTAGAATGGATCCCTGAAGACAAATCCTTCGATTGGAAGGCTGAGCCCTTTGTCGGCACAGGGTCAGGACCGCCCGTTCGTATAGGTTCTCTGTCAACCTTCCTGCCAACGCAGCCGCGGGTCTCTCGGGTTTCCCACGTCATCTGCTGCGTCGTCCAAACGACAGAAGACTGCTTGAGCAGGTTTCTCAACTTCTCCCGGAACGGCTTCCTCCCGTCCAAGTCGGGTTCTGCCTTGCCCGGATGCTTCTCGTTGCGCGCAGAAGGGCGCTATCATTGCCACTAGCACAGCATGGCATGATAGAAACCATGAAGTCGGTCGAGAACTCCATCTGGCTTGGAAGCCTACCTCGGTGCTGGTCGAAGGAGAGGTTCACATTCAGATACTTCTGACGGGAGTAAGCATGGCCCTCGTTTTTGGCATCGGATCTGTGTCAGCGGCACTTGTTATAGGGTACGCTGAGACCGAATCCTTGAATGAGGAGGTCGGGGGCGTCGCCGACACGCAGAGAAATTCTGAGCCCGCATGAAGGTTGGTAGCTGAGACCATACCTCTTGCAAAGCCTTATCGAGTTGACGACATCACTGTTTAAGAGAAGCAAAAGGATGTGAGCCTGACGGATAATTTGATCAAAAACGCCAAAAATCCTGGACTTGTTGATTGGATAAGCCCATCTTTAGAGTAGGCGGATGCAGACGCCAGATAAGACGTAGCAGCTGATCTGGGCAGCGCGGTCCAGCAAGAATGATTCGACGTGAGTGGGAAAGTCAAGAAGCGTGTGTAGATGGGCTGTGTACTTGTCTGAGACGAGTGCCCCCTACGCAAGAAGCAATAGTGCTTGATGTGGTCAAAGAGGGGACGCGTGACGGGGGAGTACCGTGAAGAGTTGGGATAGCCAGCGGATGCAAACTGAACTGGATGCTGCCAAAAAGCGAGCATAATTTCTCTGAAGCCTGTGATGCTTACTATCAAGTCTGGATAAGGCGCACCGCTTATGTAAAGACGTTGGTCTGTGAATTGAGTTATATCTGCTCCCGTGTTAGCCCAGATCCAATCGAGGAAAACTTTTGTTCCAAAGAGTTGTCAAGTTAAGTGGCACATGGAGGAGTAATAGCCTGTAATGAGCACATCGACAACATGTCTCGGGAAAGTTGGGCGACGAGTTCGTCTCCAGTGTACAGCACACCATTCAGTCATGACAGCATCTCCCTAGCCCGTATTATCCCTTGACGAAGCTCCATACTCTGCTCCTCTAACGCGCAAGGAAAAGGTTTCCAAATTCTCGATCTAGCAAGGTCTCAGCAGCTGCATCTGAAAGGAGACACCATGCGGATTGGGTCTCCTGCATCCTCTAACATAGCTATGCAGTGCGTAGCCCCTACATGTCGTTTTCCCTTCGTCCCCTGGCCTTCCGGTGAGGGCACGGCATTTGTCGTCGTTCCGTACTTCCCGTTGCTTAGAACCGCCTGTGCAATTTATCATGTCCCTTGCCAAGCCAGCAAGTCTCTTCAACCGCGCGCTGCTGCTTCGTCTTTGGCTTGGTGTACACGCGCCAGTCTGCGCGATCCTTGTTCTCGCAATGGCTGCATGGCTGCTGGGCATCACACTTCAGAGTTGCGGCATGGCTCGCAAGCTAGAAACCTCGTTTGTGCGTTTATGGATGATTCCTTCTCCCGTAGATGAATCACGGGGGCAACGTGGATGGAGCCTGGCAACAACAACATGGCTGGCGGTGGATTGAGATATTGAGTCCAGTTCCCGATTGATATAAGTTTGCTGGGAGCCTCGGTTAAGTTGCCCTTGTTGGTGTTGGCGGGAATTGCAAGGCTTTACTCTTGACATCAGAGAAGAGTAAGCTGAGTTTTATTTTTACAGCAGATGCAAGCTCCTGTCTGGTGACTCTGGCCTTGTGCGGTCACGCGACCGCTTGGAAGAGTCGTTTTGTGCCACCGGACTTGTACAGTATTACACTGTGAACGGGACGGGATCGATCGGTTTGGACGCTCATCTCCAGTGCCCACCCACATCACGGCGAACCCATATCCATCAAGAAATGAACAAGAATACGGGGTTCGGCCATAATCCAAAACTTGATTTCCGCAGTCATGGATAAGAAAATTGGCCAAATCATCCGCTAGGCGCGTACTTTGCTCTGCGAATTACATGCCTCACGCCCACGAGAAATGGCATCACCCATCGATATCAGCGGTCGAATCGTCATGAGCATCATTGGTATTAGTGGCATTTAAAGAGTTCTAAGAGTGAGGAGCATCCGGTAGCCTCTCTATCACATACTTCCCCCTCGCGACACTCATGAGCGGTACGCCAGGAATCTTCCGTAATCTCTGCTTCAGCGCCTTGTCGTTTGTGCCCACAATGTATATCCTGTTCTTGCTTACTCGGTCTACTAAGCAGTCATCTGCATAGGTACCTTTGTGATCGCACTCCAGTCTTGTCCATCGTTCGTCTCGGGCCACTCGCAGGGCCAGTCGGTACTTCGGTCCCAGCTTCTCTAATTCCGACATGACACACGACGTGATGATCGGGTTACATTTGGCGTATAGGCAGTCCATCATCGACTCTAACAGCGATAGCTTTCGCTGGACTGTGTGGCTTATAAAATTGGTGTCTACCAAGACATTGTACGCTTTCACATAATTAGTTCGTCGGGACGATACATTGCTCCATTGGTTCAGGACATACGAGGAACGAGAGCTGTGTTGTGTTGGAAGAACATGTTGCTAGGCATTTGCGGCGCCTCGCGAATGAGGTCGCCGTTAACAGTCCTCTTTTCTTTTTTCTGGGCTTCGGCTTCGGCTTTCTGCTGGTTCGCTTTCAATCTAGCATCGCGCTGGCCCAACACTCGTTTGACCTGTCGTGGTACAACCATCATCAGCATTTTTTCCTGACTGCCACATTGCTTATCGATAAGTGCCTACCTGTCCAAACTTTCTTGTTTTCTTTGCGACACCCATAGTAGTAGCCGTGAGAGCTGCTCCGCAGTGGTATGATTTGATCAGAGCTTATGCAACGAAGTTATCGTTTGGAAAGGGTTGCGACAAGCTCGTGTTGAAATGCTGGAGAATCCCAATCGTGCTCGCAAAGATTAGTATGTTCGGGAAAAAGTCTTATCAATTTGCCGAGTTTTTCCCAAGGTGGTGCCACCAGTGGATTTAGAGGTGGTCTGTGCACCAAGCACCTCCAGCGCCAGCCCGCTACGGGAGACGCGCCGTGTCGCGTAAAGTAACTGGACCGTTCGTCACTCTATTCACATCACCGATCACTGCCGTCATGCCAGCCAAAGCCGAGGAAAAAGGCGAGTCCTCAAACGCTGCCACCAAAGCAGCGCTCGCATCATCTTCGAATGGGTCAACAAACTATGAGTTGCCATGGTGAGTTGGTTGGAAGGCCGTCACTTGACATTAACAATGTTTGTAACACATGCTGGTAGGGTTGAAAAGTACCGCCCTGTCTTTCTCGATGATGTGGTCGGCAACACAGAAACGATTGAACGATTAAAAATCATCGCAAAAGAAGGAAACATGCCTCATGTCATTATTTCGGGAATGCCTGGCATTGGAAAAACTACTAGCGTTCTTTGTTTAGCCAGACAACTGCTTGGTGACTCCTACAAAGAAGCTGTCTTGGAGTTGAATGCAAGTGACGAGCGAGGTGAGTTCAAAATTCGAGATCGAAACGCTGTCCTTACACCTTACTGAGGATCTCGTCAAGGCATTGATGTCGTTCGCAATCGAATCAAGGGTTTCGCACAAAAGAAGGTGACGTTACCTCCCGGCCGACACAAGCTCATTATCCTCGACGAAGCAGACAGCATGACGTCCGGTGCGCAACAAGCACTTCGTCGAACTATGGAGATTTATTCCAACACAACTCGATTTGCATTTGCCTGCAACCAGTCGAACAAGATTATCGAGCCCCTTCAGTCGCGATGTGCCATTCTTCGCTACGCCAAGTTATCTGACGCGCAAGTTGTGAAGCGATTATTACAAATTATTGAGGCTGAGAACGTTGAGTACAGCGACGATGGTCTCGCTGCTCTGGTATTCAGCGCAGAGGGTGACATGCGCCAAGCGATCAACAACTTGCAGTCAACATTTGCAGGTTTCGGTTTCGTCTCGGGCGACAATGTCTTCAAAGTTGTCGATTCGCCTCATCCCATCAAGGTGCAGGCCATGTTGAAAGCATGCTATGAAGGAAATGTAGATTCTGCATTGGACACATTGAGGGAGCTTTGGGGGCTGGGATACTCAAGCCACGACATCATTAGCACCATGTTCAAGGTGACAAAAACGATTCCGACGTTGAGTGAGCATTCAAAATTAGAGTTCATTAAGGAGATTGGCTTCACTCATATGAAGATATTGGAAGGCGTTCAGACACTACTCCAGTTGAGTGGCTGTGTTGTACGACTGTGCAAGATCAACATGGACCCAAAGAAGTTCGAGGTGGCAGCGAAATGAAGCGTGTAGGAAGCTACGGTCAATGCATAATACCGGCGTTGGAGTTATTTTTGGGTCTGATATAGGCAGGAAGGAGCACAGCTTAGACTTGAGAAAACGGAAATTTCTGTAATGCGCATTTCAGCCAGATGCTCCAGAATGAATGATGTTGTTACAACGGAAAATATCACATTAAATACGCGGTCATTTCGAGGCGGCAAAGATTACTTGTCCCCTTCGTTCTTATCGTTGCCAAACTCTTCCTCATACCTCTGCCACTTCGCTTTCTCTCTCATCCATCTGCGCTGCATGCGCATCTGATGTTCGTACTGCCTTAGGCGCCAATCGGCTTCGATCATGCCTCCCAATACCATGCCCGACATTTGCAGATATCTGATTTTCCACGTCAGCTCTGCTTTGCGCGAGACAGCCGTGCTTGAATTACCTTACACTTTGAACTGGACCGTTGTTCCACGGTATACTGGCGAGCACACATATCCAATGCCTCCGAGGATGGCAGCTCCGGCCCCCCATTTAGCAGCTCCAATAAGAGCTCCTTTACCTGCCTCCCGAGCGGCGTCCTGCGCCTCTTCCGATTTTAGCGGATCGTGTGTTTTCATGACTGTGTCGGAGCTTCGTATATAACTATCACAACTAGCAAAAGAGATGCTTATAAGCCGATAAAAGCATATTATAAGTCATATGGGAAATAAATCTCACACTACCGACAACGAACACATCGTACGACGTCGTCGCCGGACTAATTGTGGATACGGCGAGCTATGGTCGGAAAGCAAGAAGTTGAAGCTTTCGCGCAGTTCTCATGCGCAGCTGTACGCAGCTGCCTTCAATTGGAGCTTCGGTTGGGTCTGGCTCCACTCTACCCCGATAAGTGCATCACCATCACCTACTGGCATAATCTAGGCTCCGCAATGATCAGCCAAATCTGTACAGGCTGGCAAGATGGAATGAAAATTTAACCACTTCCTCCCTCATCCTCTGCCTTCTTTTTGAAGATGACACGCTACCAACTTGCTATGACCGCGCTATAGCTTTCAGCCTAGCTTCCTGTACTGCCTTACTGTCTGCTCTCGAGGCCATATCCAGACTTGTCGCGTGTTTCTTCCTGCATGCGTTGTGATTCTTAGTCCTGCAAAGCTACTTCGTAACCTTGGTCTTGTTCGTTGATCACCAAATATCACACCAGGATGGACGTCGCGCTAGAAAACTATATGCGGCTGCCGCCCTTGTCCAGGTAAGAAATTGCTCATCCAAAGATTCTGTCTTTTCTTTTACCAAGTTAGGCTAATGATGGCTTGTTTGCGTTAAATAGAACTATCGCGACATACACGTTCGTCGTGTCTATTGGCGTGGTGCTCGGGATTCTACCTGCCCATTACTTTATATTCCACCCGTTGTACTTGTTCAGGTTCCCGCCCCAGATTTGGCGCCTAGTGACGTCGTTTTTCATGGCCTCTGGAGGTATCGGTCTCTTGTTTGACACGTACTTTCTATATAAGTATCTGAGCCAAATGGAAGTTGGCAATCCTCGGTTCCCACGAAAGGAAGACCTAATCTGGTACCTTATATTTGTGGGCGGAACCATATTGGTAAGCTCTAGTCGTGATCATTTCCCATGCTGTTCTTGTTTTCATCGCATCTTTTATTCATACTGGGTTGGACCTGTGGATTCAGAGACAACCAGAAAACAAACCTCATATATCTGCCCGGACAGTGTTACGCCTCCCACTTCTGTCACGGTTCCTGGAAATGAGGAAGATCACCCCTGCACTTCGGCTCTGTCCATCATTCGCAATCCGGACTGTTCTGCGGTGTAGGCATGGTGGGATGTCTTATGGATGGCTCGTGTGACTCCAATTCACTCGAGTGGTTTTTTTAGCTCCCTACATTTCTATGTCTCTCACTTGTATCTGCTTGTCTTATACTCTCCATCCATGAATATAGCCCAGCTTTTGTAGACATTGTGGAAGCTGACTCAAGCTTCAGGTCGCCAACCACTTTACTGGCTTCGGCTTCATGACCTTCCTGCCTGCCCTTATCATGGCCATCGCCTACACAGTAACCCAGGAGCAGAGCGGGACTAAGGTTATGTACATGTTCGTAACTTTGCCTGCCCAGATGATGCCCTATGCCATGCTTGCCGTCAACCTCATCTTCCCTGGCGGTGCTATGAACCTCTTACTGCAGCTTCAGGGACTGTTCGCTGGCCACCTCTTCGACTTCTTGACGAAGACTTGGCCCAACTATGGTGGTGGAAGAAATTTGATACCTACGCCTACTATTCTATCTAAGCTCGTCCAGGCTACGGAATCTCTTATTGAACGGAGATTTGGCGGCAATGCCCGCCCGGCTGGACGAAGGTTGGGCGGTAACGGCGGTGGTGCAAGCACAGATATCAACACGTCAGGTGGGCCGCTACCCGATTCTTGGCGGACAAGAGGACCCGGGCAACGCCTAGGATAGCGCATCCTGTTATAACAGTGTAATGAGAGAAGAATGAAAGAACAGTGAGATAAATATTGGCTATAATAATTGTCTTATACCAGTCGTGGTGTACCGTGACTCCTAATTTCAATCACTACCACGTCTCGAGTGGTGGTACGAATAACATGCTTATGCCTACGTAATTCCGAAACGGGATAGAAAGAAGATAACCAAAACACCGTTCCATTCTAAATGCAGACCTTCGCGGTACTTTATATATCACTGGAAGCATTCTACTATCCATATAGAGTGCTCTTGCCACTCCTCAGAGGAACCTCAACATACCTATCCTGCCTGCTCAGGTTCAAGGGCGGCGGCGGTCGCTCTTTCGACGGGGCGATAGGACTCGGCGGAGGCATATCATGGAATCTGATGTCAGAAGTCATCAAAGGAGGAGAGATGACCATTTCCCGACCACGCCTGGATGACCTCTTGCCAGTGAAGAGTTTGGCAGGGTTGAACATCTTGGTTATTTGAAATTTTGAAATATGTGGAATGGACATGGCAGGGGCGACAGAAGCTCCCTCGTTGCTGGTTTGAGTTTGTTGGCCAACTGGGACAGGAGGTCTCTGAGCAGCGGTCCGGGCGGGCTCTTCAGCAGCATTGAGGTAGGGTTGGATGGCGTAGGAGTCAGAGGTGTTTGATTTTGTTTCCCGACGGACCTGAGGTGGGGGTGATGGTGTTCGAGCGGGTGTTACGTGGCCGATTGAGCGTGGGCAGGATGCACTACCATTTCCTGGACCGTCTTGATTATGAGCCGTCGCACTGGATGAGGTGTGGCTCTTGGGTGCAAAATGGTTGACTCGTTGGTTGACGGGCATTTTTGACACAGCTTGCAATTCGGCCTCCATGCGGTCATAATATTCCCCTGCTGAGTTGGCGGGCGGGGGTTTCTCGCTGAAAGCGTTGCCACCATAGTATCGGCGGTACCCCTGGAACATGCAGTTGGATGGATGGGAATGCGCACCGGGAGGTGGGTAGCTGTCAAGGTAGCACGACTGTTCCCATCGACGGAAGGATTTCTCGCGTCGGAAGTGGACGATGAGTAGGGCAACGGCAAGGAGAAAGATGAGGAGTACTCCTATGACGATGCCGGTAATGGCGCTGGCGGACAGGGTGCCACTTGATTGACTTCCATTGTCCTTGATGGAAGGATCGGTCATGTTGAAAGAGGAAGTGGTGAAGAGACTTCCGCTCAGACTGATGATGTGTCCATCTTTTGGCTGTTGTACACAGCCTGCTTTTAGGGCCGTCATGACTGCGCACAAAGGTTAGTCCATGGCCACAGACGCGTAGCAGTAGGTTTTCATCGTACAGTTTGCAAGATAAACTTCGCCGTCGGTGGCCTGCAAACAGCTTATACATGATGCAAGATTCTTGCCCATGAACTCTCCATTCCCTTCCGTACAGTAGGCCCATTGGTTACTCAAATTCACGCCAAACCCTGGATCTGTTAAGGGTGCTTTTAGTGGCTTGCAAGCAATGTCTACGTCGCATTGCGCTGCCACTGTCCCGTTCTTGACGGGCTGGGGGGATCCGTAAAGACATGTTCCGAGCGCGAATCGTAAGTTATCTAGTATCTGTTATTATTCTGTGCAACGAAGATACAGAGACAGAAGCCTGGCAAAGGGATTTTTTTCGGACATACATATATACCACTTAAGATCGGACTCTGACCCATCGACCTTGTTGCTGTTCTGTAAGCAATCGAGACATTTCTGGAGTTTGATTCCCGCGTCGGTAGTAGAGAACTCGACGTCTCTGCAAGTGATTTCTTGGGTTGTTGTCGTGGAATCTGCTGCACTGAACTCATTACCTCCGGGGGAGTTCATGCATTCCACCGCGCAATGTGATCCGGGCGTGACCTGGAGAGCAGTCGTGATGGTAGCGCTCGCAGCCAGCAGCAGCAAAATTGCTATTCGTCTGACCGGTGACTCCATTTGTCTGACACACAAACCGCTGGAAGTCCAGGGAACGACAGATTTCGGCTGCTGGGGGGCTTCTCACATGTTTATGAGGTCCGAGTCTATGAGGTGGTGTTCATCGCCGCAGTGCAGTCTTGCAGAGTAGAAGACGAGCAGCAGACGCACTGACCGGGAGTGCATCAGTTTCCCGGCTCAGGATTACCTCGCCCTGAAGACCTGGAGTCATCCATCCTGTGCCACCACCACACAGATTGGGTGGTGGGATAAAACAGACGGCAGAAGGATGACGGCATGGCAGAGAGGGGGCATCGCCCGGCCGTTTTGCCTCGATCCTTGTGAACCGGCTCAAGGGTGCGAAGGAACAGCATAAAGAACCAACAGCTTTTTGCCCGTATTTGGAGAGGCTCATGGAGCTCCTCACGTTTTGCACTGCGGTCTAGACGGAAGAGCTGCGTGTCCATGTAGCGTAGCGTTGCATCCGACTAGGCTGTGGGCAGACGAACCAGTCATGCTGGCCAGAGGCGCGTTTAGACGCCCAAAGCTCGACTGACCCCTGCACCACGATCCAATCACGACTGCGACGGCACCCGTCCTGCCGAGTCGTCACTAGCAAACTTGTTGCCGGACAAATATATGTAATGGCGTGGGGGCGATGCGGGACGAGGACGACTGCAGAGGGCACGAGGTTTCAAGATGATTGACGGCAGCAAGCGTCTGACCACGCTGTGGGTCCTGTGTTAGCCAATCATGTTTTACATTCACAGTACATGTGTTACCAGCGGGTTACACTAAAATTTTTTTTTTTTTTTCCAAACATTATATCCTAAGCTAGTTCAAATTCTTATAGGTTTGAGGTAACATTTGATCGCATTAACACGCGCCCCCCCAAAGAACATCGCAGATACTAGGCTGATCAGAAAAGCAGCTTTACCCCACACCACAGAGACCCATACCACACAGTAAGGTCTCGATTAAAATCAATAAAGCTTTGTTGCGTCATCCACGAAGTACAGATTCGTCCAGATGAACGTCGAGAGCCCCGCCTGTTGGACAATCCGATTATGAAGCCCTACTAGTGACCCGAACATGGCGGCATCTCAGGTACGAGTTAAACATCTCAGCCCGCATGTCCTCCCCGCAGCTCAACTGTCACATCATGATAAAAGCCACCTAAGGGGGGAACCAATGATGATTAGAAACCACGATCTTGACGCTAATTCCGCCCTGCTTCTTGCGTTGTGCAACAAACACAGGGATAGAACTAATATTATTGTTACTATTGTCCTTTAGGACCGGTTGCCTTTCAAGTCGCCGCCCACGGCAAGGATGTAGCACGGTAATATCTACCAGGTAGTTGACGACCTACCCCAAGCAGTCCCACCCGCGCTGGGATGAAATGTATGGTAAGGAAATCGCTCCCCAAGACGAACAGCAGCCTGCGGGTTACCCAGTCGGGTAAAGCTCGGGGCACAGAGTGTAAGCCTAATAGGAATCGAAGCTCTCTGGCTGGTTAAATCCTGCTACACATTTGCTGCTAGTAGAAAGTAATATCCGGTAATTAAGATTGAAATTCTCTTTACCAAATAATAGCCAATCAGACATCATTTTGTTGAAGTAAGTGGACCACTAACTAGGCTTTACCCGATTGGGTGACCCGTATCCTACACCCCGCCCGATTTCTCGACTCATCACGGAAAAATGTCAATTACCGCCAGCACGGCTACCAGCGATAACACACTTTCACCAGATGACTTGCGTGCATGGATGTCGACCCTGCAAGCTAATAAAGGGGACGTGGAAGACGCGCAGGCAAGGGCAGGATTCAGACGGCCCCTCGCCCAACATGTCAGTGATTCGGCGTCAAAGTTATTGCCGCATCTTGGCCTGGTTCTGAGATTACTACTGCTCTTTATCTCCGCTGGTGAATTCCATCGTCTGTGTCTAACTGTCGGTCTCACAAATGTTCGGTTTTCATCCTACACAAGGACTCGGACCCTTGCAGTTGGCAAAAAGTGAAGGGATGACCACTCTCAGCCGCTGACATTGTTGGAGTGGCCTGCGAGTCTCGTGGCCGAAAGTGCCATCAAATATCAGCAAGTCGTGACGTGCACCTGAAGACATATAACTAATGTTTGGTGATTGATGCTCAATGAGGCTCTGCAGACTAATTGGTTGTTCTAGGCGGCTTCGGGTTATCGTGCCCAAAACGGTTACCGCAAGGCAACACGACCTTTCTTGCACTAAGCCTGAAATGTTATAACAAGAATCTCTAGTTTCTGTGATTGATTGGCCAGGCTTCAGCACGTAGAGCAATTCTTGCCTTGTTTCGCTCACACTGGCACCACATGCATGCCTAGAGTGCTCAGCTTGTCCTGTGTAGCGTTGCTGGCGATAACCTCCACGTTTGTTCTGAATACACTATACTATCACGTGCCGAAATGGGAGGCATCCTACTTCAGGCGTGATGAAGACAACTATTGTGAGAAGAAGTGATGAGATCTGGCTTTCAATTCACAGCGTTCACGACCCCCCTCCCCCTCCCCCGGTGGATGGAGATTGAGAAGATCATTAAGCGCAATTATCTCTATGGAAGTGCGATATGAGAAGGAACCATGACACTGTCTGATGCTGATGATAGGCTTTGAAGACGTGGGGTTTGTAGGCCTAGATCAAGTTAGCCGCGGCGGATTTAGTCAAAAGTGAGAGAAAGGCTATTCTAGCCGAGAACTGCAGCCGTCAAAACGCATGCTATATGAGCGTAGAAGACCTAAGCGTTTGAAGTATCAGGGCGATATCTTCGGGAAGACCGGTTCAAGCGGATGTGGCCTGCGCTTGCCTAAGCGATGTCACCTACATTCCAAACCCTCTTTGATTTGAACAAAGATACCTACCTAAGGCACTTCAGTGAACAGGGCGTGAATAGGGCTCTTAGGCCGGGCTTATCACGATAGCCGCCCGACATTACTGGTGGGTATGTGAAGGCTCCCTCGCTGTGTGACTTGACCGTTACGCAATTCAAATATGATCATAGCCCATAGCCGAGATTGATAGCGTAGAAATTGATAATGGATTGACCTCCTTCCCGGTAAGGACAGGTACCACGGAGTCACGACGGAGTCACGACGGAGTACAGTACAGTACAGTACAGTACACCCTTGCTCGTTGCACATTTGACTAGACCCACAATGCTGTCTGCATGTCTGCATGCATGGCTGGAGTCAGCGCTTGACGCAGCTGCTTGGTTGGCTTGCGCTCTGCCGAGAGTGAGTCCAACTCAGATGACGATTCCCAGCGTTGACAGCATGAAGGACGCTCGGCTGCAGTTGACTAGTCCGCCAGAATAATAACAGCAAGGCATGAATGACCAAGTGTTTGCAGAGTACGGAGTAATGCTAACTATTTTCTTCTGCGTGCTAAGCTTGACCCAGAATTTGCCAGCCTACCCTTTGCAGTATTTCTTAATATAATAGAGAAAAGTTGTCTGAGGCGCTTCAGTCGATGCTGAGTAGTACCGAGTACCCCGTACAGCGCGCGCGTTTTGTGCAGGCAGCTTAATAACTTTTTCCTAACCAATGAACAATAGGTAAAAAATGGAGCAACCTTAGCAATTCCAGGAGTATTAACTGCACCTAAGATAGGCTTAGCTATCAGTATGCTAAGCGAACTGTTTTTTTTTTTAAGAACCAAGGATTCAAAGAGGATAGCTGATCATAACATGCTTTGAATCACTTTGGAGCTAAATGTCGATTATGGGTGCCCGAGTGGCCCACACACCCGTCACCTCCTATCTTGACCGCCGGGCTGTCATACTGATCCCGGCAGTTATTCTGAGAAAAAGACCGCGGGCCAACACACTCATGGTACTATCGAAAAGCCCGACCAGCTCGACAGCCTAGCATGATCAGCATCATAGCAATGCTGTCTCTCTGTTTTCTGACTGTTTTGATGCGAATACCATCATGTAGCTTTGTGCATCCAACCCTGTGCTCCCAAATAAACACGGACCGTGTTCCGTCCAGGCGGAAGAGGATCAAGAGAGCTCGGACAGTCAAGTTCGATAGCACTTTTCTTCCGCGGAAGAGGGTAAGATGAGAATCGCCTGCCTCCAGTTTGCTCCGCAGGTCGGAGACGTGGACCATAATCTCAACCGCGCGGATCATATCTTGAACCGAGTCGATCCCGTGGATTTGGATCTGTTAGTTCTCCCAGAACTGGCTTTCTCCGGTAGGTGAGCTTGTCTAGAACTCTCTTCTTCGAAAGCCTTGCAAGCCTTGCATCGAAAACATGGAGGACAGTCTGGACGGAAAATTTATGAACAAACTGTAGTGTGTGCCTCCAAGATTCTCTAACATACATTGTTAGGGTATAACTTCAAGTCTCTTCATGATATTTCGCAGTTTCTCGAGCCCTCTGCGTCTGGTATTAGCTCTCTCTGGTCGCGAACTACGGCTCTCAAATATGACTGCACAGTTGTCGTCGGGTATCCTGAAAAGGTTGATCCCACTCCCAAATGGCCGACAAACCCAGAGCATTATAGCGCTGCTATCGTGGTCAACGGAGAAGGGGAGACAGTAGCCCACTGTCGCAAAACCCACCTGTACTACAAAGATGAAACATGGGCTCTAGAGAACCCGGAAGGATTTTTTGATGGCTGGTTGGAAGGACTGGGCCCGACAGCAATCGGGATATGCATGGACCTGAAGTGAGTGCTGAATGCCGCAGGACGTTGGGTCGGGTCTGGCTGATCAAGGATTGCCCCATGCCTGGCTGCAACAGCTAATGATCGTGTGAATAGCCCTTACAAATTTGAAGCTAGGTGGGGAGACTTCGAATTTGCCCATCATGTACTAAACTGTGGTGCCAGACTTGTCGTGGTTTCCATGGCATGGATCACCAACGATGACCCAAGGCAATATAGTCGCATGCCCAACCAGCCAGACATGGACGCGCTTCTCTACTGGGTGTCCCGTTTCGAGCCAGTCATTCGGGCAGAGTCTAGCGAGGAGGTCATCATTGTATTTGCCAACCGAACCGGCTCAGAGGGCGAGGCAATGTACGCAGGAACCAGTGCTGTGATTGGCATCCAATCTGGCGAAGTCCGCGTATACGGCATTCTTGGACGAGGAGACAAGGGTTTACTTGTCGTTGACACAGACTCAGTACCGTTTGCCAAGCTGATATACCGCCCTGTTGATGATCATGAGATAGGTCTTGAGGCTTCGTCGATGGCTGATTTTGAGCGGGATCAGACCTACAGCGACGAGTCTCGTGCCGGCGTCGTTCTGGAAACTGGTTTTCAAACTGCGCATCAAGAGGATGCAGAGGGGACATTTCACCAAGGGTCAATTTCTCCGAAACATGGCAGAGATGAATTGCCCATCGAGGTGCGCAGGGACCGAAAGATGAAGCAAAGCTCAGAGAACCCTGTTATTATTACGCCAACACCTCCAGGTCCGATGCCTCATTCTATCCCTCCACAACTAATAGTCTCGACGAATCATTCGACCAGTCACAGCTATCTCGATGGGCTATCGCCTGGATCATTTCGTGGGCCGACTGCTGCAAGTAGTGGACCTTTTCATGTTCTCAACGACGAAGTCTCATTGCACGGCTCCATACCGAATCCTGGCTTATCTCCATCGCGTGCATCAGAGTCACGATTTTCAGAGTCCGCTTCCGAGTCATCTCAACTCAATTGGATTTCCGCGCCCATGAAGTCCAGTTTGACACTCCCTGATAATGCCGATGACGGAGATGATCTGATCATATCCGACGGGTCTGAATTAGGAGAGAACACGAATCGACATGGCACTAGACTGCCGAGTTGTACAAACCGGGAAACATCCTCGAGTGGAGGAAAGACGCCACAGCAAGCTCGCCGTGAGCATTCCCAAAAGCGACTATTCTCGCTTCAGCCTTCAGAAATCCTCACAGGCACGCTCGTTCCAACGCGTCCGTCTTCGCCCAAACCAAGATACGCAAGCCCATCGCGGGGCGTCGGAATACCAAAACCCGCAGTTGCAGACGCGGCAGCTCCTGATCTCCAACAGCCAGCGAAAGCCAGCGAAAGCCAGCGCCTCTAGCGGTCCTGAACCACGCAGCAAGCTCCATGTTTTATCGAAGAGTCAAGAAACGACAGTACTTTTGGAGCCATCCAAGCTCAGACCAGGCGAGGACCCAACGACGTCAAAAGCCAAGTCCCTTGCAAACGAGGACAAGCAGCCGCAGCACGAGGCTGCTGTGCCAACGGCAGCACTCAGATGCGTTGAACGGCGCTTGCGAAACTCCATTCATCGACCCAAAAGTGCGATTTGGTGAAGGGAGCCTATGGGGTCAAGCTGCGATCATAAACACCACGTTTGCGGTGATGCTCAGAACTCTCGCGCGTTTGCTGCTCCTGTACTACTTTCTATTTCCTTCCTTTCGTAGGCAGCATCATACAACGGGCATCAGTGGATTTGGAGAAGGCGGAGGCTGGTTTGCCATTGTTCACTCCTTTTTGTGGGCAAATATGTATAGCATGTTGGAGAACTTAACGCTGAGCTGTATTTTCGCCACTGTTTTATGTATATGATTGGCGAATTTACCGAGTTCCAGTGGTGTGATGGATGGTTCTCACGCATTCGAGTTCTGAGTTGTCGCTTCTCGTGCTTAGTCGTACAATCGCTTGCACATGGCGGGATCAGGGCACCCAGTGGTACGGGCTGATCTGTTAGGGCCAGCAGAACCTTGCGCAGTGGCTGCACAGGTGCAGCCCTGCTGAGCAATCAACTGTAGAAGCCTGGAGAAGTCCGACGCCCGCCAAGCTAAGCGCTGTAGCCCCCCTGGACATTTCTGGCTACAGCGCGTCCAATCCCAAGCGGGAACACAACTACAGGAATTCCTACTCATGAAGTCTTGGCCTCGACCGGTTTCGAGACCGAGCGTTTATGTTTCAAAAATTTCTTCTTTCGTCGTACTCGCATCTTCGGTTTTCGCCTTGCATTCATCCACAGAGGGGTTCGCTGTAACTTGACGCGTGTTGGCTCCCCAGCACACTCGTCTTGGCTCGTAACCGCAGGAGCGGACGAGGAGTAGAAGGAGCGGCTTCTTTTGTTTCGACGTGATTCGACACAGGGGGACAAGTCCCCATCGCCAGGATGAGAATAGGCTGCCTCCAATTCTCGCCCCAAGTCGGGCAGGTCAACGACAACATCAGCAAAGCCGATGCAGTGCTCGATCGAGCCGATCCCGAACGCCTGGACATCCTTGTTCTGCCGGAGCTGGCTTTCTCTGGTGAGTTGTCCCCCTCTTTTTAACCCGTCAGCTCAGTTGGGCGTTCTTCATCTGTCGGACTCAACGCTGGGTGGATTCCACTACGTGCCAAACATATGACACATGTGTGTCTGGTGGCTCACTGAGCGGCCGGGCCATGCATTTTCCGACAGAATTGGTGTTGATTCCACGACAGGCTACAATTTCTCTTCCCTCGGACACATAAGTTCGTGCCTGGAATTTGCTGGATCCGGCATCAGCTCATTGTGGGCTAAAAACACCGCTCTTAAGCACGACTGCACTGTAACTGCTGGATATCCTGAGAAGGTGGATTTGGCGGAGAGCTGGCCCGCCAATCCAGAGTACTACAACTCGGCCTTACTCGTCAATTCAGACGGCGATATTATCGGAAACTACAGAAAATCGCACCTGTACTATACCGATGAGACATGGGCGCTCGAGGGCTCCGGGTTTCACTGTCAACGGATCCCCCGCCTGGGGACCGTGGCTTTGGGTATATGCATGGACATCAAGTACGTTCAGATCTGGTTCAGGAACAAGGCTCGACTCGAGTTGTCACTGACAGTATACGAAGCCCTTACAAATTTGTGGCCCCCTGGAACGCGTTCGAGTTTTCAAGTTTCGCATTAGCATCTGGTGCCAGGCTGGTAGTCGTGTCCATGGCTTGGCTGACGCAGGAATCCCCCGAAACGTTCAACCAGACTCCTGCGGAGCCTGACATGCAAACGTTGATGTATTGGATCGGCCGTATGGAGCCAATTATTCGAGCTGAGTCTAACCAAGAAGTGATTCTTGTCTTTGCGAATCGCTGCGGATCCGAGAATGAAGTCACCTACGCAGGTACAAGTGCCATTGTCGGAATTGTGTCCGGAGAAGTTCGTGTGTACGGAATGCTCGGACGTGGTGAGTCGGATCTGTTGGTTGTAGATACTTCCAAACCTCCGTTCGCCAAGCTTGTTTACCGACCGGAGGGTGAGGGTGTCCCAGCCGATAACCAAGAGAACAAAGAGATCAACACACAAGAACAAGCATCGCACGCCGCACCCGGCTCTGGACTAAATCATCGGGCTGCTGAACCGATCCGTGACGCCAGCTTGAGTGGTACCGAACATGACGGCAACCGGAGACGCAATCCATCATATAAACGGAATGATTTGACTATTCGACTGCCAGAAAAGAGCTCCAAGTACAAAGCTCGCACCGCAAGTGATCAAGATCTCGACACCATGTCTGCATATGCATGGAGACGAAGCGAAGGACAGAGCAAGTCTCGATGGAGAAAACGTGCACAGTCAGTCGATATACTGGATCCTCATCCAGAGTTTGACCGGTCGTCTGTCAATTCCGAACCACCGCCTTCTGCTCTGTTGCGGGCGCCTGCTTGTCACAATTACCTGCGCGATGCAGATCGCCATCAACCCGTCGCCAGTACACCTGCTTCCCCGACCAATTATGCAGACAATATCGTTATCGCGTTCGACTCCCTCGTCGTTGAGGATCGCGTAGCAGAGACTCATCAACCCCTGGCTATAAAATGGATGGCTCAAGATGATCCGGATTTGGCATATGTGGAAGATGAGGATCCAGATGCGCCGTTCCATGATCCGTCGGGCCATATCGGCAGATGGGTGCAGATGATTCAATCACCCCGAAAGCCTCTAACCGAGGTGCAGCGTCATCAGCCATGTCACCGTATGGAGTATGAAGACCAACTACGTCGTCAAAATCATTCATCATCGGCGGAAAAACCAACCCTGTTTGAGCACCGCAGACCTCTAAAGGCGCACAAGGTTATGCGCGATGGAGACACGCTAAAACACCATCCTCGCTCTGCTGCAGGAGGAAGAAGGACGGATTTTGCAGCTGTCTGCCAGAAGTTCGAAGAGGTTGCACAACTGGAGGCAATTGCACCTCAAGAGCATCTGGACCTGGATGAGGAAGGGCATGATAGCCGGCAGCGACGGCCTACCCGTCCGATACCTCGTGCATCCTGCGCAAGGGATCAGAGCATATCAGAAATGGCACAACGGGGTCAGGGCAAACTTCGACCAGACTCAGAGCACTCCATCTCCTTTGCCATGGAGGAACCTGTCATGGTGAATGCCCATGCGCATGACCCAAGTCGAGCGCCAAGTCAAATATTCTTCAGTCCTGTTGAAGAAGAGCCACCGGTGTCACGGCTGGTGTCGAGCATTCGCACCAGGGCAGGATGTCAGGCTGAATGGACGGATGTAAATGGACATCAGACTATGATGTCAAGTCGCCGCCAATATTATCAGCCTCAAACCAAGGATGCACAGGAAATCCCGCGCACTTATGCTCGTGGACGGCAGTTCGAGACTGATAAAGACAGGTACAAGGAATATGATCCTTCGAGGAACCAAGAAGACTCTCGAATGTCCAAATCGAGGCAACAAGCGTCCGTTGAGCCTGTTGATCTCTCCCAATTTTGCCTCGTCGAAGAACATACATCGGCTTCTTGTCCAATTCACGGGTCTCAATCTCGCCCAAGAGCCTTAAATCAAACCCAGTTAAGGCAGAAATCCAGTCAGACAAGACTAAGGTCTGCTACGGACAGCAGTCGACCGGGACTCCAAGAAGATTTGGGACAATCAGCCAGGTCTGCATCAAAACTCAGAAATAAGACCAGCACTTGGCGGCAAGAGCGACAGTGGATGGCTTAAGAGGTGCGAGTGGATCGGTCCATATCTACGACGCCAGAGCATGAGAAACCCCGACGAGGAGCTAAAACTCCAGTGCCACTGATATTGATGTCGGGATAGTAGTGGGAATGCAATGACTTTTGTGCATGAGCAGATAATATAACTCTTCATTTGCTGCAGGGCGAAGACGGCTTATTTCCTAGTGCTATAATGGATGTCCAGATGATTGGAATGGCGACTACTTGGATATAGAGCAAGCACTGTACGATGGGAAAGGGTGTAATAAGGGATCTTGTTTTATTTAAAACCTCACTCCACGTCTTAATTCCACAAAGAAAATGGAGGTCTACTGAGTTTCTGGAGTCCATAATTCCCAGGCGTGGCGTAGGGAGTGGCTTGTAGCGTGAAATTCTACAAGTCCTCTGCACATATGTTGGTTATTGGCGATCCGCTCGGACAAACATCGCGCTGCAGCACTGTAACAATACATGCACATATCACTTCTAAGGCGCCGAGTTGTTGGTAGGTAGTAGAAAGAATGATCCCTTGACTTAGAAGTACTGTGGTATTAGTAGGGAGTTACGGTGGCTATATGCATAGTGTCTTCTTACTACTACTACTACTACCTGTTAGTTAGTATAATATTATAATGGCTGTCGTCCAGATGCACCCGTGCCTGCGAAGGTGCGTGAATTGACACGGGACTGGCAGCCCAATTGAGAGAAGAAATGATGGCACTAACCAGAACTTGCAAGCCTTGTCAACAGTAAGAGGCACAGGGTCATGGCGAAGTAGGCTAAGCAGGGGTGCTAAGGTGCTAGCAGCTCCACTCAGCTGTCTTGGCGTCTGATTGGTCCTCGAAGCGCTGAGCTGACCTGCCTGCAGCCAATTGAAAGCTGCTTTTCGTCCTACGTTTCATCATAATGAACAAAGGCGTCAAGGCAAAGTGCGGCCAATATGCTTCGCGGTTTCCTCGGGCTGGGGGTGGCGGGTGGCGGGTGCGGGTTTGCGGGTGATGTGACCGACCAACGATGACCAACGATAACTAAAGAGGTTGGACAAAGGTTGCATGCACAGCATGCATGGACTTCATGAGAGTCCCGTCATTGCCGTGCACACCCCTCACCGGGGAGAAAGGAAAAAAAAAAAAAAAAAAAAAAAAAAAAAAAAAAAGGTGATACGGGTGTAACAACCCCTCTCTTGAGCGTGGTAGCATTACTACTACCAGGCGAGCAGACTACCTGGGACCAACAGCTTTCGGACTTTGCATTCCCTCTCTGCAGCACGGCATTATTCGACGTACGGAGTCCCGCTCATTACGAGAGTGATATTATAATGATATAAGAGCGTTATTAGGACCTCGGATTACTGCTAGCCGGGTTGACAACGCTTGGTCAGCTTCCAGGATCTGGAACAAGAAATTCTAGTCAGCAACATCTTTCCACCTGCTTTCTGTCTGGGCCTGATTACGGTCCAACTCGCAAGACGTCTTGCGGCGCGAAGACGGCTTGTCCATCATCATGCTGCGGCTTTTCACTTTTCTGCCCGCCTTGGTGTCGGCGGCTGAGGCACTACTTTGCCCTGCGGGATCACAATGCGCTCCCAATTGCGGCAATGTCCTGTCTGCCACGACGCCTGCCGACCTTGTCTGCAACCCGAACGCTTTCAAGACTAATCCTGCAGGACAACTCTTTGCAGGATGTGTCGACTGCCAGAGATCCAGCACATACTACAGCGGCAACGACAGCGACATCCAAACTATGCTTTGTACGTCCCCATTGACGTCCCCAATGCAGAATAGCAAGCACTAACAGATTGGCAATGCAGATAATGTCCGGTACGCATTATCGTACTGCGTATGGGGTGATAAACCAGTGAAGAATCCGCAGGTGGTTGACACACCATGCATCACATCGTAAGAATGCAACAATCCAGTCAAGTGGAGACCGATATTTACATTCATCTAGGAAAGCCTGTGGTCTTTTTCAGAATGCTGTTCAGTTCAAGAATCTGTCAACCGAATACGATGCATACCAGTATTGTGATCTATGGCCAATGACCGATGCGCCTGATTTTGCTGGTTGTACCGACTGCCTCCAGGCCGCGGGCCAAACTGTTATGGCAAACTGTTCGTAACCTTGAAGTGTGCAACCTCATTCCAAGCTTTTGCTGACAATCGCGGTCTAGTTGTTACTGCCCTCCAGGCTGGGTGCCAACAAAGGCCTTCGCCTGGTCTCTTGATTGGTTTAAATGGTGAAATCTTTTCCACGACAGCAGTGCAGGTTTCGACACCCAGCCCGATAGCGTCCGTCAATCCAGAATGGTTTGAACATGGTCCGCTGACGCTTGGTGCCAAGGTTGGCATCGTTATTGGAACCCTGGTCGGCCTTCTGGTCTTACTTGGCTGTGGCATCGTCTTAAATGGCAAACGAAGACGACGCGCGTACCTGCGCACCCTTGATGGCAAACATGCCCAGACAGGATGGCCTGCCACAAGCAGACAGCGTGAGATGGGGGAGACGCCAGGACAGCAATCTTTCCGTGGCTATGATGATACTCCTAGCAGTCAGCGACCATTGCGGGGATGGGATGACACCCCCGTAAGCCAGCAGCCATCTCATGGCTGGGACGATTCCCCCATGACGGTATATGGCGAACAACAATTTCCCAAATACTTCTCACCGTACTCGAGCCAATACAACAGCCCGGTCAGCGCCCAGGAAGGTCATGCCATGCAGTGGCCAAACGCTGCTTTAGCCCAGAACCACCACGTCGGCGGTGCAACTAGTGACTATGCAGCTGATGCACACTGGACCCCAGATCAGGCATCTGACGATAAGGGAAAGTCGAGGGTGGAAGCTTATGAAATGCACGATGTATGTGAAAGTGAAAGCTCTGGCAGCCACTTACCGAAGAGAAACGAGGCACCAGTGTTGGATCATACTGGGTCTAGAGGACAGGACGATACAGGTTCACCACAGCCCACGTTGGCTGAACAAGAGGCAAAAATCAACAAATCTGTCTGAGGTAATGGGTGAGGTTTTCTTCTTTTCACATATACGAAGATGTGAACGGTCAGTTTGCTTCACATACGTGGGCGAGGAGTTTTTGGTGTACAGGGGCATAATTACCTGTGTTCGTTGTCAAGTGGATGCCTGATGCCGATCAGTATTCATGCGTAGGACTGCTCATTCAGAATTTTATACCCAACTCTATCAGAACAATAAATATCGAATCAATACAGTACTCAAAGGAGGAAGAAATAAATATTTGTTTGGCTTCATCACTACTTTACTGTAGAGGCAGCTTCGCTATGGCTGACTGTGGCCGCAGGCGCCAAACTAAGCCTGATATAGACTAGCGCTATCCATCAGCCACACCCTGCAAGGCTCGAAGTCCCCACAGACAGGAGAAAAAAAAAAAATTCGGAAGGTTTTCAAACCATTGTTGGTCTATAGTGCAAATCATCACCACGAGCCTGCAAGCACGCCCTCGTCGAGTCACCCCCATACGAGTGTGCATTATCTGTTTGGCTGCAGGATCCCGGTTACATTGAAAAGTCAAGATGACTATGGAAGTCGTCAAGAGCAAGAAGGTGGAGGAGGAGTACACTATCAAGCCCCAGGCTGCGACACCTGCTGTAGACACGAGCTCGTGGCCTCTTCTCCTCAAGAACTATGACAAGTGTGAGTAGCAGCGTCCTGGGAGCATCGATTGGTCCTTTCTACACATCGAGACCAATTGATGGAGTTTGTAACGGACAGATGCACTGACAGTGGCGATGTTTTCTCAGTGCTCGTTCGCACCGGTCACTTCACACCGATCCCCAATGGCTGCTCTCCATTGAAGCGAGACATCAAGTCCTACATCAGCTCTGGTGTAATCAACCTCGACAAGCCCTCCAACCCGTCCAGTCACGAAGTTGTGTCCTGGGTTAAGCGTATTTTACGGTTGGTCGAGCTCTCGTGATCAGTAATGGACACGGGGACAGTTTCGCTAACCAAAGATCGAATAGTGCCGAGAAGACTGGTCACAGCGGTACCCTCGACCCAAAGGTCACTGGATGCTTGATCGTCTGCATCGACCGTGCTACTCGTCTGGTCAAGTCCCAGCAAGGTGCCGGGAAGGAATATGTATGCGTCATTCGTCTCCACGACAAGCTGCCTGGCGGTCAAGCCCAGCTCGCCCGCGCCCTCGAGACCCTCACTGGTGCTCTGTTCCAGCGACCTCCTTTGATCTCTGCCGTTAAGCGTCAGCTTCGCATCCGAACCATCCACGAGAGCAAACTCATCGAGTTCGATAATGACCGCCATTTGGGCGTCTTTTGGGTGAGCTGCGAGGCTGGCACTTATATCCGTACCTTATGTGTCCACCTTGGTCTTCTTCTCGGTGTTGGTGCTCATATGCAGGAGCTGCGTCGTGTGCGCAGTGGTGCTATGGATGAGACTAAGCAGTTGGTTACTTTGCACGATGTCCTTGACGCCCAGTGGACCATGGACAACACTCGCGATGAGTCCTACCTGCGCCGAGTCATTGCTCCTCTCGAGACTCTTCTGACCTCTTACAAACGCATTGTTGTCAAGGATAGCGCCGTCAATGCTGTCTGCTACGGTGCCAAGCTTATGCTTCCCGGTCTTCTGAGATATGGTATGTACCCTTGCGAAAGCATAGTGGCATGATGAACCTGTGTGAAAGCTAAATAATTTCTATAGAGGCCGGTATTGAGCATCATGAAGAGGTTGTCTTGATGACGACCAAGGGTGAGGCCATCGCCTTGGGTATTGCTCAAATGTCTACAGTTGAGATGTCCACTTGCGATCATGGCGTTGTTGCCAAGGTCAAGCGATGCATCATGGAGCGTGATCTCTACCCCCGACGATGGGGTCTTGGCCCGGTCGCCCTGGAAAAGAAGAAGTTGAAGGCTGATGGCAAGCTGGACAAGTTTGGCCGTCCCAATGACAGCACTCCTGCTAAGTGGACCTCTGGCTACCAGGACTACAGCACCAACGATGCTGCTGCCGCCGCCGCCGCCGCCGCCGCCGCCGCCACCGCCACTGCCCCGGCCACACCGGCCGCGCCTACTCTCGTCAAGAAGGTCATTGAGGAGGCTCAGGTGGAGATGACTACTCCTGCTACCGAGGACGGTGAGAAGAAGAAAAGAAAGAAGCACGAGGGTGAGACGCCAGATGAGAAGGCGAAGCGGAAGCGAAGAAAGGCTGAGAAGAAGGCCGCCAAAGCTGCCAAGAAGGCTGCTAAGGGCGAGGCTGCTTCCGACGATGGCAGCGAGTAAGCCGAGTGTCTTGATTGACTACATCATGCTGGTGGGTAACGGGAGTTTGTTGATTTTATTCATTCTATCTTGTGGGATATGGGGACGGTTTTGCTGTACCATATTCTGTGACATTTGGCAAAATGGCGTTTTGGCATACACTGTTTGGGCGGAGCAGCTGAGACTCGAATATCACAAAATTTAAAATTACTTTTCGCATGTGCGCGCGGCGTGAATGTGCATCGTCGCCTTTTTGAACAAGGGCAATTTTGTTTGTCACTTCTGCGCCAGACGAGAAGACTGGTAGGTAGGTAGGTGCAGCTCCGAACTTTGGCAGCTCGATTCTTTCAACTCCATCTCATTGCATCACCACTCGCCATATACCCAGCAAAGTATGACCGAATGACCTTCTGCATTTGGGAAAGTAGAGCTTGGTGAGCATGATGACATATGCACTCCTTCATGGTTCAGTGACGGCCTGGGACGAACCGCCGCTGCGTTGGTGATGCCCGAGATGAAAGGTGCCTCGTCCACACAAAACTTCTGTTTAAACGCAGTGCGAGGCAACAGCTGGGTTAACACAACTGGGGTACAGGTTAGCTGATTGGCCAATCAAAACTGGCGGGGCGCAGGTCACATGTATCCGGGGCGGTGTGGTCCACCCACGATGCCGCCACCCCAGACCCCAACGACATCTACATGTCACAAAAGTGTGATGGCATTGGAAGAGCCCATCATCCCAGTTTAACCGCCCGTTTTGTTGCTTCCGAGCCCAGTGGAAGCAGCTCTATTTTCTCCGGCCTCAAGACGGGGGGGTGATTGGTCGCATGTCTTTCAGAAAGTAGCACAGACGAGCAGTTCTCAGCCTCCTCGTCCGTCTTCACATCTTGTCCCTAGGACGATCCATGGTCTGCGTGATGAAGTGTAACACGAGCACGAGCGGATGGCCATCATTTTTTCTTTCTTTCGAATCTCGCAAAATGGACGAGATGGCGCTTTACGCGCTAGAGGCCTTATGGCAATTGGACCAAAACTGCTCTCCTTTGGGCGGAGTGAGTGACATATCCCGTGTTATCTGTATCGTGAACTAAGGCTTCCCGCATGCTGCAGCTCGCAATGCATGTTGGTCCAGGTCGATTCTTGTCATACATTTCGTTCATAATCTTGCTTGTCTGTCCATCTGCGGAACTTTTGAAGCCCCTCACGTTCGCTAGGGTTATTGACGCCCGCGCTCTCGTTTTTTTCACAACCGGTGATCTGGCGCACCGTGATCTGCTCTGCTCTACGACGAGATCTATCCACCACTGGCTTTCGTTGATTCTCAACTTTATATGATATCAGGAGCATCAGACCATGGCACCCTTGACAAAGGCAATAAATGCTCTTCTCACCACCTCTCTACTTGCCCAGGCGCGTGCTCTGCAAGTCACGCCCAACTCGCCTTGCTCACCCGCGTGTATCGACTCACCGGGACTTGATCCATCTGATCCGAACTCCTCCAGCACGAAGGGCAATGACATTGTCTGCGAGGACAGACAGTTCGACACGGAGCCCCATGGCAAAAAGTTCAGCAAGTGTCTGAGCTGTTTGCAAACTAGCACCTTCGTTCTGGGCCCCGAGAGCGACCAGGCCTGGTTCCTGTGTGAGTCGGAGTCGCCCACCTTTTTGATTCATACATGGCGTGCTGATTTGCGGACACAGATAATCTGAGATATGCCTTTGATTACTGCGTCTTGGGGTTGCCTAATGCCACGGGGATGGGGTCGTCCGTGCGCCACCTCCGAGGCCTGCGGACGGCTGGGGCCAGCTCTGGAAGATGGCATCACGGATGCGTCAGCTGTCGAGACTGTTGGATACTGTCGAGTCCGAGGGGGAGTCGTCACGGGCACTTTCTACGAGAGCTGTCTTCAGTGCGTGCAGGCCGATGGGAAGCACCGATATCTCTCCAACTGTAAGTCGGTCGGTTACTCACCAGCCCTGGTTTCCATCAGAGGACAACATCTAATCTGCGGGACACAGTTCTCACCGCCCTCGAAGCAGGGTGCAAGCAGAAGCCACACGCAAGCCTTGCCCTCGGCCTCAACGAAACCATCTTCACCACCAACACCATCCGGCTCGCCGAACCATCCGCATCCGCAACTCCCTCGACCCACCTGAGCGCGCCATCCATAGCCGGCATCGCAGCAGGTGTCGTTGTTCTCGTCGCACTCCTGGCATGCGGTATGCTCATACAACTTCGCAAGCGCCGCAACTCCCGGGCCCGGCGGTCCCTCTCCTTCCGGTGCAAGACTCCTCAGCAGGAGCCGCACCCTCGCGAACAGGACGACTATGATGATGAGCGCTTCTTCGAGAAAGACGGCGCCGTTGCTGACATGGCTAGCATGGGCCCTGTGGCGAGATCAAGCCCACTCTTGTGTGAGGGTGTGGCCGCGCAGGAGCGCTACCAGACCGTCAGGGCTACTGCCCAGAAACAGTTGTATATACAGACGCTGCCTGCTCCCCGGCCGGCGTATACGCCTCCACGGATGGCGGGCTTCTCCCCAGATGACTGCGCGCCTTCCACATCGACAGTCTCGACAAGATCGAATGTCCCGCTGCTGGAAAGCCGTCCGTCACCGGCTTCTGCATACCCTCCCTCGCCGTGCATGACGAGCATGCCTCCCTCCAAAGGTGCGTCGCCGAAGTTGACCCATATGCATTTCCGGAATGACGGTAGCTCCCTTCACCAGGCAGCACAAGTCAGACCATCCGTAGGGAAGGACTTTTCGAGGCGGAGGGCTAAAGGGGGACCGTTGAATTCGCCGGTTCACGAGATGAAGATTCAGTTTGCTTTTCCTCCCCCGCCTACAAAGTAGGACTGTTCCTCGAGTATGGAAGAATATGTGACGAGTTCTGGGGATGTGCTACGGATCAGTTGTATGACACATTGTATAAAGGACGTTGAATTTGAAGACCACGTCTCGGGCATAAGAAGTGAGTGCACAAAGGTGGAGTCCGTGCTCCGGTTTCATAAGAGACAACCATGTCACACGGCCAGTATCGTAGAAACAAACGCAGTGAGCCAGCACCGTCACAACATGTGACGTTGAATCTTGATTATTATCCGGCCCAACTTCGTCCGTCCTATCTCATTCACGTATCAAAACCAATACTACATAACCATTCCATGCCCGCTTATACAAAAATAGAAACGTGATGCAGACAAATTGAAATACATAAATGTCTCAAACAAACAAACAAACAGCAATGAAACTCCTTCAAGGAGTATCTCTGTGGCGCTAAGAAGGATCCGGAGAATGTCGGGTATCAGAGTGGTATGGGTATTCGGTGTCTGTTTGGCAGCAATAAGACGGAAAGCTTGCTGACAAGAGAAGAAGAAAAAAATATATACGCAGATGTTGCCACTCAATTCAAGACCATGTTCCAGTATCTTCTAGTTCTCAATCATGTTCAAAAAGGCAAGTGTAATTGACCCAAACGCCGTTTCAAATGCTGTCGTCAAAGCAGGGTGTTTCCACGCCCTGTGATTCGCTCCGTAACCGCTCGTTATGAGATCGAAACCAGTCCCTTCCTTCCTCCAACTCCTGCCGAAGTGCTTTAAGCTCGCTCGTGAGCTTTTCTGCTTCGCTCATGATCCGCTTGTGTTTGCCACGATCTGCCGTGATATCAGTGGCTGTTTCCTCTTCAACATCTTCTTTCGATGACCGCTTCCTCTTATTGCTCCCAAGTCCATCATCGACTGTCGGAATTCCCATCTTTCTAATTGGAGAACCAAGAGTCTGGCCCCCACCACTGAGTGAAGCCCGTCGCACAGAGCTGTTGCTCAAAGACGAGCCAAATGCAATACTAGAATAATAGCTTGGCTTAGATCTCATGTCGTAAGCCATGGACTCGGGCACCGCGGTTCCATCTGGCAGTTCTTCGATACCCATGGCCTTAAGCCTCCAACGTGCAGATGCGTTGCTGGTCGGTCGAGTAGCGGCAGAAGGTGCACTCTCTCTAGAAGATGATGATGGCAGAGAGCGACGAAATCGGCTTGGCTTGCCAAGATACAACTCTCGCAACGCCTTTGTTTTAGCGCCTATCTTTCTGCTCGAACTGGGCGAGGGATCTCTTGACTGGTAGCTTGAGGTGATAGGGTTGCTCCTCGACCTGGACTCTCGTTGCGCAATCGTTTCAACAATATCTCTCTTCTTGGCCACGCCAGATAAGACTCCACTTGACAGCAAGGCCTTTTGTGCCTCTCCCCGACTTACGTTCTTGCGCCTCAGCATATCCATGAATTCCTCTGGCCGATTTACCTTCGCAAGCTCTGCCCGCTGCTTTGCTGCTTTATTGGCCGCCTCTTGTTGTTCTTTCCGCTCAGCAGCGTGTTGTGATAAGTAGAAAGCGCGGAGCTGATCTCGACCACTTCGACGAAGAGTACTAAGGCGTTTCTCTCTGGCGTTATGCTTCCACTTATAGAAATATTTGAGAGACAGATTGTATGTTCTGAATTTCTCGACTTGTTCGTTGATACGCTCCTCCTCGTCCTTCCGTCGCTTTTCTGCTGCTTCCTTGTGAAATGTATCAAAGGTCTTCCTAACCAATTCATCTAACACGAAAACCTGAAATTGTTCCAGTATACCGTTATCACCCTTTACAAACCACTTCGTAAAATCGCCCATCAGGTCTCTTGGGGTTGTGGGTGGCTTCGTCTGTGCAACTAGGTCTTTGGTTGACGAGTCCCCGTTCTTCTGGACTGGTAAAGGCTGAGCAACGTTTTCGGGCACAGAGCTCGAGGCAATATTCGCCGACACGATCGCAGATGTTCCTGTCGCGAACGGGCTTGGGGCGAGCTGAATTGAAGGAAAAGATGGTCTCGCTGTAGTAGATGGCGAAGTAGCTGGAGACGGGATCTCTTTCGTAATGAAACTTGTCCCTCCAAGATTACCCGGAAATGCAGGCTTGCTCAGAAAAGCTGATTTTGCGTCCGTTGCAGTGACAGTCGGCTTGGCGATGTTGAAACCATCAAACGGCATAGAGCCCAGAGAAAGAGCTGATGGCAAAGGTTTCAGACCCAAAGCGGCAGCTGATTGATTCGGTACAGGAGAAATTGACTCAGACGCGCCGCCGCCTATATCTGCCGAATCGGCACTCGTAAAATTAGGCAGTTGCTTGGGTTCGGGGACGGGAGGCGGTGGCATGGAAATTAACTGGCTTTTTGTATCCTTGTCGTTTGCTAGGCTACTGCTAGCAAAGGGATTTGATATTAGATGGCTCCCTGCCTTGCTTTCCAACGTAGAAGTTGATATTGTGTTGGAAAATGCGGGCTTCTGCCCTCCAAAGAAAGACGTGTTCGCTGTTGATTCTGAGGCGAATGCGAACGGATTTGCCACCGTTGTAGGACCACTTCCAATAAAACTAGCTGCGCTAGTTCTCTCGGTATTCTTTTCAGTCGCAAATGAAGAATGAGAAGGGTTCACAGATGTTGAGGGCTGGTGGGGGAAGTTGCCAGAATTGGTCGAAGGTGGCGCAAAGGGATTGTTCGTCGTACTTGATGGATGTGAGTTATTTGCAGCAGATGGAGCTGAAGCTGTAATTGGTCAGTTCTCCCGATACAATGAACTTACGGGATTCATGATGTGTATGAATTTGCCTTCTTACCAGGTTGGAAAGTAGATACATTGGTCGCTGACAGACTTGGGCTTCTAAACGACGACGACTCAGGCGAGCTCGCGAAGGGGTTAATTTTTGCGGCGCTGAGTCCACCAAAGGATGGTTTGGCTTGAGAATTAACTGCCCCATCTTGAACAAACAGGCTGCCTTCAGACTTCAGTCCGTTGGCCAGTTGCCCTACATTAGGATCTTCAAAAACAGTACGACGTATCACGTCAGGCAGAGGACGTGACGATCGTTTTCTCTCCACCATTTTTTGTGAATACTGATGCTGAAGTCTGCGATGAGGGAGTGGTCGTCTACTATCGAGTACCAGGATTTTCCGACCCAAGTTAGATGGGTCTTCTGGATTGGGTACGAATTCCAAATTATGCAGTTCAGCAAAGCCTATGGCTTGTTGAACGGTATCGAACTGAAGAAATTTGTTGAGTGCCGTTGCTGTCACATCCTGAGCAGGATACTTGGGTCTAGAAAGTGCTCGTTTTATGGTCTGCAGTATTGACCTGCGAAGCTGGGGAAAGTGGCATTCGGCGAAGCATGCCATTGTATAGGAGACCTTCGGGTCTTGCACAATTCGGAAATAGGCTTGAAAGGCAGCAGAAGCTGCTAGTAAGGGTCCGTTCTTGAGCGGACCGTGGAAATCATGTGTATGTTGAAGAGCCTCAACGAGGGACACAGCAGTTCTGACATCGTCAGAGTCCCGCCAGTGATGTGGCTTCCATTGTCGCTGGAGAGTCTCTAGGATGCTAGAATCTCGTGCGTGAAACAGAAGGTAGTAGGCTCTGAATTCGGATTCATTCTCGCATTCGATGCCTTGTTCACCGCAGTCGTCATAAACGTCTCGTAGGGATAACAACGCTTTGCCCAGTTGCTCAAGCTCTTGTTGTTGAACGAAATCGTCGGGAGCCTTCCCTTCCTGTGATAGAAGGTGCAGCGAAGTAACATGGAATCTAGCAATATTCTCCAGAACATAGACCTGTGTTTTTGCCTCCTCGTGGGTGAGTGAAGAGAAGAAGGAGAAGTCCCGGCGTATAGCACGCGTTCGATCCCAAAGGAAGCCGTGAACAATGGGTAAGTTGCCGTCATCGCGCAACAAGTCGTCCAAGAGATAGTCCAACGTTCTCCGAAGAGATGGAACCGAGCGTACGTCCATGGGAAGCGGCGCTTCTTGTCCAGCCGCTGAGCGCGCCAGCTTCTTGACCATCTTGTTTGTGTTTGTGAATGTCGTTCTTGGGTCTTTCTCGGCATGCACAACGTCCAACTCTGTGATTCTCGTGATCTTCTCGAATTCCGGACACATTTCCTCACAAATTCCTTTAAATTCGATGGCATCGCTGAGAGCCTTTCGCTTTTCGGGGTCATCGATCAAGCCAGCCTTCGTCAAAGATGTTCTGACCTTTTTCCGATAAGTCTCATATTGTTCTCTAAATCTCGCCATGGCCTGCTTGTTATTTGGATTCCCAGGTTGTGATGGCCAAGGCGGTGGGTTGATTCCATCTTGCCTCAGCCTTTGATAGATCTTTCTTGCCAATGGGTCCGCTCCATTGTAGGGAATCGCTGTCGTCTCGTTCGCTGCGTCGGAGGAGATGCTCGATGGCGATGTGGCTCTGGAATCTTCGTTGTCGATTTGAAAGATGTTTAAAGTGCCATTCTTTTGGTTGGATTTGCCATTCAGTCGAGGCTTTCCGTGACCAGTTTTGCCGTGAGATTTCCTTGCAGGGCCATCGATGCGACCACCTTTGCCTTTCTGCTTCCCACCACCGTCGCTTAAACTCGTTCCCTGGGTTTGGAAAGAATGGCTAGGCTTCATTTCACGCTTCTTTTGATAGCCCGCACTATCACCGCCAAATGGACTGGTCTCGCGTTTGGAGGGAACGGCTGCGAATGGGTTGTGCACCGGCGCCGCACCGAGCGTGCCTTGGGCGCAGGACGCGAACATTTAGTTCCGGTAGTGCAACAAATGTCGCATCTAGCTATATAGTTGATTTGCACATGAGGGAGTAGTTTGGGCGCCAGATCACAAATGCGTAACGATGACCGATCAGGCAGTACTGGAGAGGACTTTCGGAAGCTATGCGCAACGCTGTCTGGAGCTCTGCGTTTGTAGGTCAAGCTGGGCCCACGTGACCTGAATGCGGCAGCTCGTACAAGCCGCTATGTCGAATCACGAAGCACAAATTGCCTGATGAGAATGGTGTCAGAATGTTTCGTAAAAAGTTTTTTTACGTGCTCTGGAGCGCCAATGTTCAGAATATTGCAGAAGTTCAGTTTGTAGACTGGCCCACAACCGCGCAATGAGCTTTCAGCCTCCACGTTCAAGGGTCCAGCCACCTTGATTTCAGCAACAATGGAGATCTCACGAAAAAAGGTCTCGGGATCGTGGCAGATCAGGCTGTTGATGTGGTGTGTGCGGGCACAATCAAGCGCGCTGATTATTTTCGAGAAATTCGTTGAGTCATTATATACTTTATATCAATTGATTGGAAGTCAACTAAGTCCTTACATTTCGACCACGAATGCGTGCGGGCCCAAGTTCTCTGCGAATTTCTTCCAGTTGTTCAAGGCCAGTCTGAGCCTTCGATTTCTTGCTTGTCCGCTTACCAGGTTTTGTGTAGCTTCCAAGAAAATCGTCCAAGATGTTGTCAAAGTCCTTTCTCATAGGCCCGTCTACTGTCGACACTGTCGACACTTGTGACACCGATGCCATGTCATCCTCCTCATCCTCGTTGTATCTCTCCTCAATGATATCAAATCTAGCGTCCAGGAGACTCATTTGCTCTGTTCGAACCAAGGAAGATGAAGACATAGAAAAACTGGAGGCATTTGTCAGGGCACCCTTTCTCTTCTTTCGCCGTCCACCATTCGTCGTAGTGGTCCAAGTAGACTGAAGCTCTGACTGTGACGGTGCGACTGGGGATTTTCCAGGATTTTGCTCCTTTTTAAACTGCTTAAAGCCCTCCATCCAGTCCTGCGACGGTCCTACCTCGGGCTCTTCTTTAACTTGCACCAGTTCGGGGACTTCTTCTTTGTACTCTTTCCTTGGCTTGGCGGTATCGTCAGATTCCCAGCCTTCCTCATCGTCGTAGAGTTGATTCTCTTCAAACTCGTAATCATCAATCTCTTCTCCGTCCTTGGTAAGGTTTTTGAAAATGCCATCATCTTCATCGTCTACATACGCCTCGTCTTCTAGAGCTTCGAGGACTTCTCTTAACCGAGGGTCCATATCTGGTTGGAATCCAGCGATAGCGTCAGGGATTTCTTGTTGTGCCTGGTATGTGACCCTCGTCAAATTTTTCGATGGGAGGATTTCATCATCGAACAGATCTCCTGATTTTTGTTCCAGATCCAGCTTCTTCAATGCATCGTCCAAAGATTCTTTTTGCTTTCCTTTGCTCGCATTGGTAGCTTCGACGAATACAACCTCGCCTGAGCCGGAATTCAGGTCCCGCAGATGTTGCATATAGTCATATTCGGAGTCGTCAAAGTATATGCCATGACTGGCGGCTTCACCTTCGTTAGCACGAATCGCAGCAGCTTCTGATCCAAATTCGCATGCTAAGTCGTCAAGATGTTTCACTTTCGACGATCCGGGCTTTGGCTGGGTCGGATTTAGGACCATCGACGGGACAGTCTCGTCGTGGATGAGAGGGTCATTCTGCGGTCGGTGGACCAGCGTGAAGTGCTGGGCCGTCTTTTTGTCACTGCAAGTCAGGATGAGCAATAGAAAACAGAAGGCACACATCGACAATAGTCTGTACGTACATCCACTTTCCCCGAGGCATTTTGACGTTGTTTGTGTGATGCCGGGCCTGAACAGTTGTGCCTGCAGGTCATAAAGGTGAAAAAAGACCGAGCGCGGGGCAGAAAAATTTGGGCTCTCGTTTCGATACAGTGTGCGCCACGATAGCACTGTACAAAAAGTGGCGTTTGCACTCACCTGTACAGTGTTAATAGGAATCGCGCCGTGGTGGAAGAAAATTTGCCCCTCCATTAATTTCGACGCATTCCTTAATTAATCAGCCCGCACTGCGGGCAGTCAAGAAATAGAACGGCGCCTACTGAATCCAAATCTTACTTCCAAATCGTTCCTAAAGACCACTTGTCTCCGTTGTCTAGAAGCTGTCTGGTTCCGTCGGACACGCACATATTTCTTTTCCCAATTACGTACAGAACCACGGCTCGGCCAAGCCGCAACCGCGAAAATGGTTCTTGCAAAATCTAAGAAAAGCGTGGGGCTTGGCAATGCATTGATGAACGATCGCTTCGGCAAAGGCAAAGGAGTCGACAGGAAGAAAACTGCCGCCATCACAAGGACGAACCATGCTACCGGAGAGCAGTATCTCGTTAACGAAAAGCAAGATGCTGCGTGGGTCAAGATGCGCTCTGTTACTGAACAGGGTGCCCTCGATGAGTTCTTGGCCACCGCGGAGCTGGCGGGCACTGACTTCACTGCTGAGAAAATGAATAACGTGAAGATTATTCATACGGACCAGAAGAACCCTTTTCTTCTCTCTGCTAATGAAGAGAGAGCTGTCCTTGGCAAGCATCGCCAGCACAGGAACCGCCTCACGGTTCCCAGACGGCCAAAGTGGGATGCCACCACCACCCCACAAGAGTTGGATGTCAGAGAGCGAGAGGCGTTCTTAAACTGGAGACGAGGACTTGCCGAGTTGGAAGAGAACAACGACCTTCTGATGACTCCTTTTGAAAGAAATCTTGAGGTCTGGCGTCAATTATGGAGAGTTATTGAACGGTCCGATCTCATTGTACAGATTGTCGATGCCAGAAATCCGTTACTATTCCGATCAGAGGACCTTGAATCATATGTCAAGGATATTGATCCCAAGAAGGAGAATCTTCTTCTGATCAATAAGGCTGATATGATGACGCCTGCCCAGCGTAAAGCATGGGCAAAGTATTTGAAAAAGGCGGGTATTTCTTATAAATTTTTCTCGGCACACTTGGCCAAGGAGATGATCGAAGCAAGAGATCAAGAAAGCGATTCTGAAGATGATGCTCCACAGCAACCATTACGCCGTGCTGGAAGACAGCCCGCCCATGACACAGATTCAGCACAAGAGGAGGAGGAGGAGGAGGAGGAGGAGGGTGGAGCTCGGGCAGATGCTGAAGAGGACGAGGACACCCAGATTCTTACAGTCGAAGAACTAGAGGAAATTTTCTTACATCATGCACCAAAGAATGCCAGTGAGTTGACCTCGATTGGAGATGCTCTCGTAAGCAACTAACAAGTATGTATTTTAGACGCAGAACACAAGTTGCAGGTGGGGTTGGTCGGCTATCCCAACGTTGGAAAATCATCGACCATCAATGCCTTGATCGGTGCCAAAAAAGTATCAGTCTCTTCTACCCCCGGAAAGACTAAGCACTTTCAAACCATTCACCTCAGCGATAATGTCATTCTCTGCGATTGTCCCGGTCTGGTATTCCCGAACTTCGCCTTCACCAAGGCCGACTTGGTCTGTAACGGTGTTTTGCCCATTGACCAGATGAGAGAGTTCAACGGTCCAGTTGGGCTGGTCGCGCAGCGGATCCCACGACAGTTTCTGGAAGCCATCTACGGTATTCACATGAAACTGCGACCGATTGAGGAGGGAGGGACTGGTGTCCCTACAGCCGAGGAATTGCTACGAGCGTACGCCACTGCCCGAGGGTTTTCCACCCAAGGCTTAGGCCAGCCTGATATCGCCAGAGCATCGCGATACGTTCTGAAGGACTACGTCAACGGCAAGCTCCTCTTTGTCCATCCACCCCCGGGAGTCGAAGACGCCAGGGCTTTCAATCGCGAGCTCTACAGCGAACTCAACTTGCCCGAAAAGCGAAGAGCTGCTCTCGTAGCTGCTACCGAGTCCATGTCCTTGGCCGACGATGAAAGCGTCACCCTAGACAACACAGACATGATATCCATTCCCGCAGGACCCAAGACGCAAAAGCTTGATGCTGGCTTCTTTGGTGGCAAGGGTCCCCAGGGCCACATCAGCATGCCTTTCAACCACAAGTATCATGAGCAAGGCCTCGCGGCCGGGAAGATGCTTAGCGGCAGAAAAGCCCGCACCGCCATCGCCTTGGAGAATGGGCTGGACCTCAAAGAGGTGCAGATGGGAAGCAAGAAGCATTTCAAGGGCGGTGCAAGAATGGGCAAGGGAAAGAAAACGAGGACGAAGACTCCCAAGGATTTGGATGACTAAATAGCAATTCCATGAGCATATATGAACGAAAGGCATTTCCCAAGTTTCCAAGACTGTGCGACACTGTTACTCAGCGAATCCGCATCATGTTTGCAGCGCGATCTCTAGATCGTCTTATTCTCCACGTATTGTGATCCATACCTCGCTCTCTTCAAACGCGGGCGCAAGGTAAGCTCATTCCGCATTTCACTCCCTCCATTACAAACCCATCCGCAACCTCACTCACCCAAGTTCATACAAACACGCCGACAGCAACTTACCAAATTATAATGCCACGGCGGATAACCAAGCCTGACGACCACTCCCCAATCTCACACACTTGATTCAGAACTATAAATGACTTCAAACCCTGTGTCACATTTCGCCCATGGACCATCAATAGGCACCATCTTGTATAGAGCATACCACGACCATCTACATCGCCTATAGAACAATCATCAACTAACCTCCCAACAATGTCTAAGGTACTAGTCGTCTTCGGCGCAACGGGCACCCAAGGCTGCTCCCTCATAAATTACGTCCTCAACAGCCCTCCCCTCCTCACAATTCACCCTCCGCGCCATCACCCGCGACACCACCTCAGGAGCCCGAACCCTCGCCTCCGAGAACGTGTCCCTCGTTCATAGCGATGCTTCTAGCACTGCCTCCCTCCCCGCCGCCCTCTCGGGTGCGCACACCGTCTTCGCAATGACACCCCGCACTAAAATGAAGTCCGCTCGGCAACCAATATCGCCGACGCGGCCGTCGCCGAGTGCGTAGAATACATCGTCTTCAGCACCCTCCCCAGCGTGAGCAGATCAGCAGCGGGAAATACACCCCCGTAGCGCCATTCGATGCCAAGGCCCAAGCAGAGACGTACGTCCGCTCCCTACCCATCAAATCATCCTTCATTGGCCCCGGTTTCTTCAGGGGCAGAACTTCCGCCCGCAGCCGTCCTTGAATCCAAAGAGGGGCTCCAGCGGGACCTTTTGTGCTGAAGAGGAATTGTCCGACCGAGAGCTCTCTTCCCCTGATTGCGGGAACAGACGATATAGGCAAGTTGTGGCGGCTATATCGAAGCATCCGGATAGGTATGAGGGCGTGACCTTGTATGTGGCAGAATGGTGATATACTTGGGAGGAAATTGCAGCGGTGTTGAGCAAGGCGGTTGGGGAAAAAGTCGTCTATGAGCAAGTTTCAGATGAGGATTTCATGGGGATGCTGCCTTTTGCGCAGCAGTTGTTTGCGGGTGCGGATGCCTTTCAGGGGGATTTTGGGACCTACGGGAAGGATGGCAAGGAGCTGGTTGCGCGGGCAGCAGAGAGGGCAAACGAGAGGTTGATGGGGTTGGATGAGTTCCTGGAGAAGAACCATGTCAAGTTCGGCTAAGGAGTAAGGGGGCGGGGACATCATTTATCAGTGTGTGAAGCAGTATAATCTCATTTTATGGTTCGCCTTCGAAACTACCATTTCCTAGATAAACGTAAAAATTCTAAAAAGTGGCCTGGTCGCCGGCGTATTGACCAACGTGCATCCCAAACCAACATGGTCGAAACCAGCATTGAACCCTTCATAGAACCGCACATGATAGCAGATTCTATCTCGTCTACAACATATCGCTGATCAAATGCTGAAAGTATCCAACCCCGATGCGAAAAAATAGAATAAGATCAAAATGGGACCGATGATCAATTATTCCATACTCCTCACCTAAGAGAATGATAGACAGACACATGCTTGTCACGAGTGCTCTGCCGAGGCATTCCTACAAGTCTAACTGGAGTCGCTTGTCTTTCTCTCCTTCGGAACCTTCTTCGCCTTGCGACGGCGATTCCATGCACAGGTCAGGCATGCGGCGCACCCAGTTGCTGCAGTGATGATGGCACTGAGTACACCCCACAGCAAATGCGAGTTGCCACCTTCTACGAAGCTGTCTCTTTGGACTTGGAAGACGGTTCGAACTGCTGCATGATCGGACGGCCACTCGTTCTCGTAGTGATCGGGCTGCGCTTTTGGTTGGCCCACCACAACAGCTTCGGACGACAGGGTCTTAAGGCCTCTATAGTAAATGAAATCAATTCGGTCCTTTGGTTCACGTCGACCGTCGTTATCCAGATAGATGGGTGACCAAGTGAATCCAGGCTCGGCCAGGGGGTCCGGGTGCACCTCCCTAAACGAGTCGACCAGGCCAGCATTGACGGGATGCCTTGAGGTTGGCCAGGGGAAGTACCCAGTTCCGCAATGAAGCTTATTTGTGGCGTTCGTCCAGTCCAGATGCGATGGTGCATTGAAGTCGCCGGTGAAAATGACGGGGTACTGGTAAGAGTTGAGCAGCTGATCATGCATGCTTTCTATAATATTCTTGATCTGCGGAGTACGCCTGGACTTTATTTCATTCTCTAGCACCTGCTCTTCCTTCAAGTGATCAAAGCAGAAGTCGTAGGGGCCATATGGTGTATACCCCAAGTGGCAATTCCAGAAATTAAGCTCATGCCCACGATCTAGCGCGATGCGCACGGAACCAGTCGCTTCAATGGGATCATATATCTTCACAATGGGATAGCGAGATATGATGCCCACGTCGTTGCCTTGCCAGTATTCCCAACCTAAGGCTTTGCCCAGGCGGATAGCATGACCGCCAGTGCTCTCCTGAAGTCCCACAATGTCAGCGCCGCAATTGGCAATGAACCGTACTTGCTTAGCATGGTAGTCCTTGACCTGGGTGCCGCCAAACCATAGGTTGAATGACAAAACAGTCAGCTCCTCTACCAAGGGATCATGCTTCTGAACAACTGGGATCGTCACATGCATTTCCGCGGTAGATCCATTGGATGCAACAGCCTCGACAGTAAAAGTGGTGTTCACGGCTGACTCGGGCGGCGTCCCGGTAACGATTCCATCAGTTGACACCTTGACCCATTCATGTGTCTGTGCATCAACTGAATTCGAGTCTTTCGTCTTGGCATACTTGCTGCTCCCATCCGGTGGGTTACCAAGCATGCCGGAAATTGTGGCCTTAAAGGGTTCGCCTTGACGTGCATTATGGGTCTTGAATATGTCTGTGATAAAAGATAATTTACCCTCTCCAGGATTGAACACGTTGATAGGGTTAGCCAGCCACTTGTATTGGCCCTTGAGCAGGAAATAAACTTTGTACTCCAAACCCGGCTGTAGCTTGGTGGTGTTGACCTTGACAGTTCCACTTTCATTCGGGGCGTATGCCCACTCCAACGAGTCTTCAATATGCCTCTGTGAGTCCGGACCGCCCCCAAACGAATGATAGATGCCAATCCAGTTTTGAGGGTCCGCATGAGGAGTCCCATATTCAAAAGTGAGTGCAGGCTCACCCTTCTTGACGGATAAAGAACCCCACGGGCCAGAGACATCGAATTCAACAGGTTGAGCCAGCCACCCATAGCCGTCGTCTGCAAGGAAGTAGGCCTTGTACTGTCCTGGAGGCAAATTGGCACTAGAAAGCTCGACTTCGCCTTGAGCATCGGGAGCATAACCCCACGATAGGGAGTCCTGGTTGTACTTTTCGTGGTCTGGGCCGCCACCATTGGACGAGTAGATGCCAATCCAGTTCTTCTCATTAGGACTCTTGGTGGAGTAAGTAAAAGACTGGTGGAATTCTTTACTTCTCGGCGCCAAGGCAAGCGATCCAGATGTTGCCGCTCTCGGCAAATTCATGACTTCAACGACACCGTTCTTCTTACCCATTTTGTGTGTAAAACGAGCAACGTTTTGGCTTGCTTTCGACTGAATATTTGTTTCCAATACGGCTTGTCGATATAGTACTTGGCGGCTCTTCGAAACAAGAGCCAGCGCGAGACTGACTAAAGTCGCTTGCATGAGCAATTGGAACCTCATGACGGGCAATCGGGGCAAAGGTAGAGATATAAGAATTGCAAAAAAGACATGCCTGGAGGGTGATTGATGATGATGATGATGATGATGATGATGATGATGATGGCAATAATAATAATATATCAAGGAAAGAAACGTCTTCCCTTAATAATGACATCACAAGCCTTAGACAAAGTAAGTGTGCCAGGCATCAGATGATATGGACCCAGGGAAGCAAATCATCCATGTTCCCTCGTGCTCAAAGCACTTTGTGGCACCAGTTGCTGAATGGCTTGGCCCGTGTCATGCTTGTTCTCGGACCTTGGACGATGGAGAGTCAAGGAAAGCAGGGAGGAGAGGGTGAAGAATAAAGTGTGCGACTTACAGATTTGTGGGATCGAAGATCTAGTAGCTTGTGCTCACTCTTCACGTACAGGACGGGCTGATCTATGCTGGATGGCGTTGAGAATAGCAACCCCCGATGAAAGACAAAACATGGGCATGGAACGAAGGCTGAAGCTACGTGGTTGGAGGAGGCTGTCGGGTGTATGGGGTTCCTATGTAGGAGCAGATGGGCTTGTCGCTTGAGGCATCAAGATTGGCATCCTCACCGCGTGGCCGATGCTTGATCTAGGGTAAAAAAGAGGATGGGGATATTAAGCTTCGTGGAAAGACTGCGATGGGAAATGGCCATGAGAGCTTGGATGAGCTTGGATGAGCTTGGAATGGAAGCGGCCCTTGTTCAGCCAATGACACACGATGGCGTTCAAACGAGCTAGGCTAGGAACTGATGCAGGAGTGGGTCCATCCTCCAGCAGAACTTTCGACGAGGAGCCGTTGTCCCTCCTCTGCTACAACCGCCAACTGCAGAAGAAATTCCGTCTTCTGAACAAACCGAAGGAAAAACACAGTTCGCACACCACGGAGCAGAAGACGAGGAATGGAAGCGTGGGATCAGCGCGCTTCAAGGCGTCACAAGGGCGTCATGTCCTGTCTGATACCATCGTCCCAAACGGGGTTGGACTCTCAAAAGCGATAGCCAGCCAACGCTGATCAACGTCCAGTGGTCCTTCTTCCGACTGGGCAGTTTCATTTCTTTGACACTAATACGACTTGGAACATTAGACTTCGTGCCGGTTGGGTCCGGGGCGATTTCCAGCTCGGCACGGGCAAAAGTGAGGAGCATACTTTGCCTCTGGCGTCGCAGGTTCTGGCTCGTCCCTAAAAGGCATTGCCTCGTCTATCCATTTGAGCATTACATGGCGTCATATCTGGCAGTGTTTCTGCCTTGTTGAAGTGTCTAATACAGCGCTATATCTCCAACGTGCATCGCGTTGCTGAAGCCATTGCTCGTCCCGGTCTGTCGAGTGATATATCACCTGATTGAGACCACTCGGTTGCCGCGAGCACATGATATCCTATCAATCACATATACTTCCCGGTAGACGAGACCTCATGGCGAAGTGATGCTGTTTAATTATATACTGTAATTTCCATTGTCTATTTAAATCTAGCGTGTATGTGTGTGGGTATGTATATCGCAAGCGCTATCCCACCTGTTCCTCATTTACGTCGCGTTGCCCGATATTCAACCTAACCCATCGCCCAAACTCAATCTAGTCAAAGCCAGGATAGCGACTGAATAGATGAGTAGAGTCTATAATATTAATAATTAAAGATCATCAAGCTTGGGTTCAGCACGAATGGAACCAAGGCGTGGAAGACTAAGTTCAGCGCCAGCGGTACGATGACGCTGAAATCCGTAATCGCCCAGTCGGGCGGCGCAAACGCTCCCAAGTATGTCATGCCTCCCGCGATCAGTATAAGGATGAGATACATGTACTTGAACGTCTTGAATATGCGGGGCATCTCCTGGAAGAAGTTGCTGTCCTCCTTCTCCTTGGAGGTTGACCCCCATTGCATGTCCACGTGGAATAGGTGCGCCAGGATCGCATTAGAAACGTGGAAGGAGATGCCGCCGAAAAACGCGGTCATCATGGGCATCCACTTGAAATTCTCTATCAGAGATTTGAGGAGCGACTTCTCGCCGGTGCGATAGCGAACGACGGCGAGGGCAATGGGTCCTGACAGGTTGAAGACTACCACCAGCGAGAGGAAGACGTTCCAGGAGGTGAGGTAGCATGAAGCGACGTCGTCTCTGAACCATCCGATCAGGAAGTAGTTCATCAAGGAGAGGAAGAGCGCAGAACCAAGCGCGTAGTAAGAGCACATGTATGCTATGATGGACAATTTGGAGGAGAGCATCATGTTGGAGGACAAGAAGGTGTACAAGAGAGGGGTGAAGGGACCTTTGTACCAGCGGTGGAGGGGACGGAAGATCATCTCGTTGACGCCGTAGGCATATTTCTGCCATCGGGCAATTTCGTCATATATCGTAAGTGACACGCCTTCAAGGAAGGCGTTGTCGTGATAATCGGCGATGCGGACTACATTGCCTGCGATTTGAAGCCGAAGAGCGATATCAAAGTCTTCGGATACGTGACTTTCGGACCAGTAGGGAATATAGCCGCTCTCTTCCGGGACACCAACGTCTTGTACAGCTACATGGATGAAACAGGAACTGGTTAGCTTTCGAAAGTAGACATATGGGCCTTCCGAAGAAGAAAAGAAAACAAGCTTTCTGGAAAATATGTTGCTCACCTTGCCATCGGAGAAAAGCATTGTGCCCAACGAATGGCGCAACTTCTCCTGAACCAATAGAAAATCTGATGGAAGAGTAGATTAAATTGGTGAAATATGTGATGCCATTCTCGAAGTAGTCATGTGAGACTTGCATGACTCCCGTCGAGTGCTGCACAATCGCTACCTCGGGGGACAAGAACATCTCAGCCGCACCATATAACAGGCAATCCTCGGGCTGCCAGACAGAAAGAAAAAGTAAGTCAATGACCTTCAAAGTTTCAAAAAGGGTGAGTCAGATATGCGTACCACTCGGGTGTCAGAATCGACAATGAGAATAACTTCGCCCACGCGAATATCACCATCCGCCCAGGCCAGAGGGTTTTCCTCCAGGACTCTCTGCAAGGCCTCCTGGTACATTTGCTCCTCTTCTTCCTCCGTGATGAGATCCGTTTCCTTGTCTGCCATCTTGGCATCGGCACGCTCCTGCATGTAGGCTTCCACTTTCTGCGAAATATTGAGGGCAAAGTTCATGTTGGAAGCTTTCTTGAACTTTCCCTTCCGTATGAAGCCTTCGTCGCCGTTGTGCTTGGGTCGAGCAACCCAGCCGATTCGATTGTCGATGTAGAATTCCTTGCGTTGTCGAGCTTCTTCCTCTGACATGCCTGCACGCAAACCGTCGTCATTAATAAAGATGTTGGCGGAGCCCCCGTGGGATTCGTAGTGAGAGATGGCAGCTTGGAGACTGCGGACTGTAGGGATGATGACAGAATTCATGCCTTCTTTGTACACGGGCATCTGGATCGTCACCTTGGGGGGCATGAATCCATCAGCATATGCTCGGCGTAAACACGGCTTGTGGGCCGAGAAAAACCGCGAGTTGGTGCTGACGCCTCCAATGGGTCCGATAATCTGGAACAGATTTGTGAATATGACCTGGAAGAAGAACATGGAAATACAGATCAACAGTGGTATTGGCGCAGCCAGAGCCATCCTCGTCCAGTCGTTCGCTAGCATGCACTCTGTGATGAGCTTGCTTAGGTAGAATCCGATCAGCAAGCATATGGACATGCAGATGGAGCAGCCGATGAAGAAAGCAGATGCGCGCACGACTGGTCTGGCGACCGATTCAAGGCGATCCATGGCTGCGTCCTTCTCAATCACCTCCTCGCCACTATTTGTTCGTGTCAGGATGCCGGGCGTCGACACTCCCATGGCCGGTGTGGCTGTTCCCATGGGGCTAGAGATACCAGACGGGACCATCAGGGATGGCAAGCTGCTCGGCATTTGCAGTATGCTGAAAGGGAGTTTGCGATCTCCCCAGACCTATGGAGGTTATTCTTATCAGTACCTGTATATTCTTGTAACATAGCTCGCTTTTCTGTGCTTACCAGTGACAGAAGCTTCTCCTCGATAGCTGATGCCTGAGGGACTATGTTGGCAAGGTCATCATGCCACACCAAAACAAGCCGTTCTTGTCGGAAGACGCAAGCATACTGAAACTTTCTGACCGTAGCAGGCTGAGCAAGCGTCATGGAATCCAGAATTTGAATTTGAGATCCGTCCTTGAATCTCAGCTCTGTTTGCCCTGGTGTAAGTGAGGCCAAAATGCCGTCCAGCATTTGAGGCCTCATTGTTACGGCCACATTTAGATTGAGTCTTATGACTGCTCCTAGAAGAACCTGATTCAGCGGATTCGGAGCTGTGATATAAGTGCCCCGAGATCTCCTCAACAGCACACCAGAGCAATCCTTGGGGGTCATCATCGACTCCCACGGCATCCATCCACTGGCCACTGCTTTATTATGCAGGTACGACACCATCTGTTCTTTACTTCAGCGGACGATTTTTCTTGCACAAACTATCCGCGATTTTGAAGTGTTTTACATACCGTTCGAAATCGAAAGTCATCGCCATGCTGAGGACGGGGCGTCGCCTGGCCGGACCTTGGGACTTGGAAATCATCGGACAGAGCAGAGTCGGTAACAAAAGAGCTGCTTCTAAGGATACTAGGTCTTTCGACCCCGTTAGAGGACGATGCTATAGATGTCATCGTGCTTAATCTCCCTTGACCATCCGTCAGAAAATTCTGCTGGCCAAGTACGTCACTAACTGATGGCGGGCAGTATCAGACACCACAAGAGGTGAGATCCTGGACCCTTCCTTTATACAACTAGTTCTGGTAATGTATTCTGGAACAGGTATTCCGGTCGAGGAAAAAAACACTCAGGTATGGAGAAAAAAATCTGACAGGTTTACCCAGTGATTAACTCTCGAACGGAAGTACTATGATTGTGCTTCGCAGGGTGTTCTATTAATATACGCCAGTCCAAATGAACTCCGTGGACAGAACAAGCTCACCGGTATTGTCAGATAAACTATAGCCCTTGAAATCAAACAAATCTCCCAATACTCAGATAAGGAGTGCCATGGGTCTATTCGTCTAATCCGTTTGCCACACCATTCATCCAACACCATCTTCTCGGACTTAAGATGTAATATTGTTGCACTCAACAAGCGGATTGTGGATACTCCACACCCTAAATGCCACGATACCACCCCGGCCTTGGCGAGCAACCACCGGCCAAATTGCGCTTAACTTGATACCGTGCTTATTATTGTTTTTTTTTCTCCCCCAAATTGCCCAACCCACAATATCCGCCCGGGTATGAGAGAAGTTCTTGGTCAAGGCTAGTTCCATCCTGGTCACATTCCTGAACATCAAATGTTCAACAAAAGTGGCTTGGCCCCAACCAGCCGTGTGGGGATGTCAGCAACAAATTTTAAATCATGCGGCAGCAGGTATTCTATGCAAAAGTTTCACTTAGAGGAAGTATCTCGTAGTGTCTTATACTACATATCAAGTCGTCTCACTTACAAGGCCCCTCATCATAACAGCGGTTATTATATAGGACCTTTTCCGAACTGCCTGATATGTGAGTAAGTACCTTATTAATTAAGATTCTTCTCATAATTCTACATAATTTTATTAAGAACCTTCATAATTTAAACCTCAAACAAGCGCGACCTTGGTTAGAACGTCTCGGTAGCCGGGTTAAAAGGCCCCACCAGCCTTCCACTCCAAGGCTTACTTGATGCTGCATGTTCCCATATCCATCATGCAGAAGTGGATGAAGTTCTAGAACATAGTAACGTAAGGACGGAGTATGTATCTGAATTTTCTACGCACGGCCTCTTGATATGTCGCTACCGTTGGCTCGGCTACGAACCCGCCTGAGCCTATAGCTTCCTGCACATGCTCTCCGCTATTGCCAAGCTTGCTGACTCAAAATATGCTTGAGATTAGGCAGCGGAATCCTTTGGATTTCTCTTTGAAAGTCATACTGTCGGCACCGGATGAAGTTTTAAATTTCAGGGAACAATAGCGGAGACGAGCCTGCCATCGTGGCAGAGTTGCAACCGTCTCCTGCATGGGTTTACTTGTCGGGATAACATGTCTAAATGCCAGACAGGGCATGGATGGCAACACATCATTATGACAGCGGAAGTACTACCATCAAACCCTACCCAAAATTCGGCAGTGTCGGGTGCCGGGATACGAGGCGCATCTTCCAGCTTCAAGAAGCCTACTATCGCGAAAACCACATCCCACGTGCTGCCAAAAGTTTCATGTGCGGCTGACCTGGCCAAGCTAAGCAATTACGGGACTTAGGGAAGTTCACCGGTTCAGCAACGGGATTATTGATTGGTGTAGGTAGCAGGCACTAGCTTACTAGCTTGGTCCGCGATTCGTAGCGCATCGAGGAGATAGGAAGGAAAGGAAGGACATGGACATGTGCCGTGGGATACGTGTCCGGACAGACAATGCTGTTTGAAGCCTACTGCGCTGCTCGGCTACCCAGTTTAGCGCCGGCGGTAACCCGAGAAATCACCCTAGCGTCGGTTTCGGCAGATGAATTAAGCTCATAGGTAAAAGAAAAGAAAAAGGGGGCAGAAAAAAAAAAGGAAGCAGCAGCGCGGGGGAGGAGCCAGAGCTCGGCTGAAACGATTAAAGGACGGCTTGTCCCAGCGGAACTTGGCCGCATGCTGACGGCGCCTGACGGATTTCAAATTGCTCATACGGAGCACCGATTAGACGAGTGGAGGACAGCTTCTGGATGGATGTATTTCCCAATTATTGATATGTTGTGTTCAGAAGCTCCGGGCCGCTAGCCTGCCCCGGTCGAACGTAACCCGACCTCGTCGTGATTCCTTCACTTGCATAAGCCTAAAAATAAGTACTATCATGATCCTTGCCCAGCTAAAATGAAAAACGACTCACTGTGCCCAAATGCACATGAAAGGTGGGATGATTGGGCGACGGGACAACGTGTCTTCGGGAGCAAGTATCAACTTGCGGAACTTGCGGTCACGGCACGGCTCGGGCATGGGTTGTGGTGCCTTCATGCCATGATCATGGCCGGGACAAAAGCAAACTTCGAGATGATCCATGTACGAAAGCTGGAGGTAAGACTCAAAGGGAGTTAAGGAATATTGAATTTATTGGGTTCCAGGAATCACTGTGTGCACACCTGCATCTGCGAACCGCATTCCCTGCCGCCGAACTGGCTTCAGCTCGGCGCCGACGAGGATTACGGAATATATTCCAATCAAAGCGGCTAGTTCAGATGGACTTGTTCTGTGATAATGAGTTGTATGATGATGGAAGTACTGGCAATTGTCGGGTGTTCAAAAAAGTCACTCGAGATTTCGTGCCGGAGCCAGGGGCTGTGGGGCTTAGATTAGATTCCGCGTTGGAGCCTTATCGGCGCCAATGATCCATCCATCCCTGTCCTTGATGCCGAGCTGGCTCCATACCCGGTATCAGAGCCCCACAACCCCTAGCGCACGGCTCTTGATTTGTGGGGTGCAACAACAGGTGTCCAATTGAGTGACATTTGCGGGTACCGAACAGGGATTTATTTTACACCCTTGCTTGAATTGCCTTTGCTAGCTACCCAGTACATCACTATATCACGCGTTGCAGCAAGTTGGGCTTTATCATTCAGGCCTCTTGGCGATAAGGCTCTTGGGGTTGAATAGTAATGCTGTGTGAATCGTGAGCAGGGAACTGACAGAGCCGTTATAAATAAACGCACACACAAGACATATGATGTATATATTTATAGTTTGAGCCATTATAGTACTTAGTTTACCCCGGTAATCCGTCCCTGTAGGAGGAGTACCTTCCGTCGCAGGAGCGTTTATTTATCCGTATGCAATCCCTGTCAGTACCGCGTTGGTGGAGCCGCATCGGCAAGGAATGGCAAGGAGGGCATGTAATGGATGCAAACACGTTTGCTGCCCATTCGCTGCTGCAGACACAAAAAAAAAAAAAAAAAAAAAAAAAAAAAAACCTCGGCCAACTTTTCTTGGCCAAGATAGCCTCCCCTCCCATCACCCATGGGCTCACTGGCATTCACGCATGTCCCTTGGATCCCTTGGATGTGTTGAACTTGTCGGTGCGGATGAGACGGGACGTCTTCATGCCGGACGCCTCAAGCGTTAGCCGCCGTTGGGGAATTTCCCGATCCCAACACTAAGATTTTGTGGCGCGCGCGACGACATCATCTTTGGGCAAACGTCCCGTCCTGGAAAGGCTTACATGGCTGGGCGTAGGGAACAATACAATACAACACAACACAACACAACACACAACACAACTGCGCCGCGATATCACCCAACCGAGTCTGTAGATGACTTGAGCTCCAGTAGGCCAATCAGAAGACCAGCTTTACGCCACAGAGACGCACTTTGTAGCCAAGTACAGGTCCTTGGTGGCCGGCAAGTCGGCTGAGTTGTAGACTCCACGCATCCTTCATTATATCCTGGCCCGGCTGGCCCGTGTCGCCCGTGTTGGCCCTTTTCTCCTCTGCGGCTGGATGGTTCTACAGAAATGTATGAATGATAATATATGGTAGCGTAGATCAACGGCTCGTTGCCGTGGCTGAAATCCCCATGTGATTTTTGCGTATATTGAGGCTGTAATTGTTAGTGGTAGAATGCGACAGCTTAAAAGAGACAGTGTCTTAGAACAGCACGACATTTGATTGGTTAAAGGTGCCCCTGTCAGGCACCTAGATACATATCTGCAGTCATTCAGGGGTTGCATTACACGATACACAATACAGTCCTAGAGTTCACTTATCATCTGCTTTGCAGGCGGATTCAGGCCAATCAGACGACACGTTCGTACATTTGCGATATATGTATGGCCTGACTGCCTGCGAGCTGCGAGATTATGTGTAAATTTTTCACGTATCGAAGGCACTGCCACTCTTTGCAGATAGTTTTGGAGGTAAAACAAGGGTAGTGTATGTGTATTCTACGACCACACTGCCGACACGTTCCTGTTACAATGAGGGATTTCGGCACAAGCGTTTTGGAAACGGGAAGTCGATTGACTTTGATGACAATGACCGGACTTTGTTATCAATTGTAAGACAGCACTACGTTGGCATGAGAGGTCCAGGATTGTGTTGGGCCAGTGACATCAGAGCATACAAGCAATTTGGGCTGGCACGCGACGGCAGGTTATCGTCCAATGTTGTCGGCAGATTCCGTCAAGGCAGTCAGCACCGAGGCCTGCGGCACCAAAGTATCTCACCACGTACTTCATTCGACAAGATGCTTTATGTGAGTACGGACCAAATGCTAGGAACAAGGTCTCCGTCAACTACGCCGGCACTATAATGACAATTGGCACCTTTGTCAGGCAGGGCCGCGACCTCCTTCCCTCCCTCACACTCACAACCCTTGTCCAAAATGCTTGCGATATGGTTTCACGCCACCAACTTAGTGTCAAAGGTCTAGCCTAATGTGGCATCCGCCGCGACCCCGGACAGGGGTAGCATGTCCCAACACTTGTGAGCCAAGAAACACGCATCAACGTCGATATTTGTACTCCATAGTAGTATTATTTATAATTGCATGAGACTCTAGTGCCTGGCCGCAGCCGTGGCCGCAGCCGCACATTTCCGAAAAAAAGCCATCCATCACAAGTATGTGACGAGGGTACTGGTATGGCCGTGGCTATGGCTGGTCCTGATACCTATCAAATCAACTTGATAAGGTTCTTTTATTCGTACTTGTTCGAAGTTGTGTAACGCAATAAAAACAGCCAGGGCTTTTCAGCTACCAGCTTGGACCTTTCGGATGACTTGTGTTTGTTGAGGTGATCTAATAATGTCTTCCTGAATCCTTTTCTTGATTTCTGTCTCTGTTGCCCTGTTGCCCTGTTGCCTGGTCGCACGGTCGTTCCATCAGTATCAACGTGAGCACCAACCGTCGGACAAGCATGGCCGAGATGCAAGAACAATCGAGCAGCGGCTCACCCGTAATGCGTAAAGGTTGCAAAGTTGTGAGCAACACAGATCTAGACGCCAGCTCCTCTGCTTTGGATGCTGCAGTCGGTCCGTCTTGTACTGGAAGCCGGGATTCAGCATCGTTGGACATTGCAGCTAAAAAGAGATTCAAGAGTTATCGTTTGCGCGGCGGATATGAAAAGCCATGGCTGTCGGATCCTGCTATGAAAAGGACGAGATGGAACAATTGGATCATCCGCGCCTTCATACTACTCGGTTTTCTACTCTCGGCTGGTGCCTGCTTCTTGTTGGTCTGGCCATATAAAGAAGGCTCAGTAAGTGATAAGTCGTCGCTCTTGCCCAGGGTACTCGACTTCTGCATAGCTCCTTCCTCGTCAGTTCACCATTGTGCGTGCCCTTCGAAAACCTGCCTGCCATACTGACCATTGAGCTCGGATACGACTTCGTGTCTGTTCTCATTCCTCCTCTTGTCACCTGCCAATAGGCACCTAGGCATGCAGTTTCTGACCCTTCAACTTCCTAGTACTGTCTCGTTTTGGAGGACCACTTCAACACAATAGACAAAGCCGTCTGGACGCACGAAGTCCAGCTCGATGGCTTCGGCACAGGCAATTTCGACTGGACGACCACCGATGAGAAGAATTCATATGTCGACTCAAGCGGATTGCACATCGTTCCAACCCTCACCAATGAGACGACATCCATCACAAACGATCAGCTGTTTGCCAATTATACCCTTGACCTGTTCCAGGACGGCAGCTGCACAAGCCAATCCAACTATTCATGTATTAAAACCTCTGATCCTAAGAAAGGGTCCATGATACCACCAATCCGATCTGCGCGCTTGAGCACTAGAGGCACGAAGAGCATCAAGTATGGCAGGGTTGAGATCGTTGCAAAACTTCCCAAAGGGGACTGGATCTGGCCAGCAGTTTGTAAGTTTCCGCCGAACGCACATGTGTGCCCGCTCCGTCTCACGCGCTAATACTCTCTGGCCCGTACAGGGATGATGCCCGAAGATTCTGTCTACGGCCCATGGCCTCGAAGTGGTGAAATAGACATCATGGAAGCGCGAGGCAATACACTCGATTATCCTGAGGGAGGTCGCAATTATTACTATGGCACCCTCCACTGGGGTAAGCACCGTGCACTTGCTTCGCATCGAAGCCATCAATGAGCTAACTGGTTTGTTTCCCTTTCTCAGGTCCAACAGCTGAGACCGACGCGTATTGGAGAACGACGAAAGCGAAAAAACTGCGTCGCGGTGATTACTCTCAAGGTTTTCACACATACGGCATTCAGTGGACACCGAATTACATATACTTCTACATTGACGGCCGCATCCACCAGATGCTCTTCATAGGTTTCAAGGCTGATGAGCCACTGTACGATCTAGGTGGCTTCGCTCGGATGGCAGAAAACCAGACCTTGTTGGCCAATCCTTGGACCACATCCAACAGTACGACTGGCAATGCACCATTTGATCAGAAATTCTACCTGGTTCTCAATGTTGCAGTCGGTGCAAAGAGTGGCTTTTTCCTGTACGCAGTATAAATTTTTTCCCCCTCTGGTACCTTTATCTTGTGCTCATAAGCTAACCCTTTCTGTAGTGACAATCGCGGCGATAAGCCTTGGATTGACAAGGCCCAAAATGCTCAGTGGACCTTCTGGGAAGCTGCCACCAAATGGCTGCCAACCTGGGGTCCGGGTGATGAGCGCGGCATGACTGTCAGGTCAGTCAAGATGTGGCAGGCTGGGCCCTGCGGCCACAACAGCGAATTATAAAATTTTAAAGCCAAGCACGACAGGCTTGACAAAGTACACAAAATTGCTTTTTATCTTTTCATGAGCAAGGGGTTAGTTACAGACAACGTATTGCCAGCAACAGAACACACGGCTTGATGAACTGGACATGGTTACAGTGTTAATATTTCTTTCTTTAATGTTGCTCATTTCTAAATCTCATCTAGTAGTAGTAGTAGTAGTAGTAGTAGTAGTAGCATTTAGCGCCCAGTCCGTCCCAGGTCTGGGTTAAGGGCGCATCTGAATACATTTAATGCTTCGCTGTCAAACTACTGCAGGGGGTATCTCCTGTGTATTCGTGAAGATCCCAAGACCAACAGCCTGCAAGACCTAGATGCATGCAAAGCAGCGAATATACAATGCTAGTAGTGCTACACATTTCCCTCCCATACTCATCCAACGAGCCAGAGCCAGAGCATGCAGGACATGCTCGAATGAAATAACCCAATTCCTCCTGAAGCACATGTAGAAATCCATACGTAGCAAGTACTCCGGCTTTTCCCCCTGTCCCTGGATATTCAAAAATGCGCGCGCCCACAGGTTTCAATCGTGTGTGTAGATATATCTCGACTTCGACTCGTCCACCCCTCCTCCCATATGAAATTTGCCAGGCGTGACGAGACTGGTGGGTATAATCGATCCATGCCCCGTACTTGCATCACCTCTTCATCTGTGCGTCGCTCTCTGCTGCCTTGCGGAACAACCTCTTGGTGCCACCGACCTTGCCTAGCTCCCCGAACCGCTTCCGATCTTGGTGCTGCTGTGATACTTTGCGCTCGCCGCTCACCTGGCGGACCCTTTCCTTGACGCTCTCCACCCAGGCCTTGTTCTCCTCGCTCATTTCGACCTTTTTGCCTGTGGGCCCCGCGAGACCCAGGAAGGAACTGTCGTCTTCGACCCAGCTCAGGCGAGAATTGGATCTAGAGTGATGCGAGCCCTCCGACGAGGGTGCGTCTGCGACATGGGCTGCGGTGGCTGGTGTCTTGGGGCGTGATCGCGGTGCTTCGTGGTTGACTGCGCCGACACTTCTTCTGGCTTTCCTCACGTTCAAAGGCGTCATCGGCGATGTCTCAAACGCTGCTGCTGCTGCCGAGGCCGGGCGGTTGGGTGTGCTCGCTTCGTAGGCCAGCCCCGAGACGTTACTGCTGCTGCGAGGCACGTCCTGAACTTCGACCGTCGCTGCCGTATCTGCGCCGGCTGACCGACGTCCGTGGTGGGTAGCATATTCTTTCAGGTACTCGCTCAAATCGGCCCAGCCGCCACCAACACGGACCATGACACGTTCGCCATGCTCACCAACACAGCGAATGAAGAGCTTGATTGGTGGCTCACCGGTACTTCGGGACAGATGATAGATTCTGACTTCTGGCTGGCCTCTGGTATGCCGCGGCCGCGTCCTTGCTGGTGATAAGGTAAAAGATGGCGTGGCCGTCCGAGAGGATAAGCTTGAAGTGCTGCGTTTGAATGGCTCTTTAGACGGCTTCTTCTTCAGTCGCGGAAGTTGCAAATCAGGAGGGTTCAGATTGACTGCAGGTAGTTCTCCTGATAGTTTGATTTTTGCTGGTATTGATTCGATAATCTCGCTGATTTGCTGGCGCAGATGCTTATCGCCAGCAGTACTATCTCTTCCGAATGTAGGGCCTCCTACCTCGGAAACTGACACTGAGTCGTCGAACTCGTCGGCAAATGACCCTTCTGCAGGGGTTTTGTCAAACATGGTCCCATTATTTCCCTCAATAGATGTGATTAAAGGGCTCTCGAGAAGATCACTCGGGCTTGCCTCACGAGACAGTGGAGGAGGAGGAGGAGAGGTCGGGGGGGTCTCGTCATCAACGAACTTGGCTTCCCGAATGCGATTTCGTGGCATTGGTGGCGAAGCAGATACCTCGGGGCCGTCGCTGAATGAAATATCAAACCGGCTAGTATCACCATGCAACAGAACAGAGCCTTCTGATGCCTCACTTTCTCGCCGAACACTACTACGCAGTGGAGGCAAGTCTGCCTCTTCCTCCTCTTCCTCCTCCTCCTCCGCTTCTTCTTTCGCCTCGCCAACTGGGGACATGGCTCTGTTGAAACCTGGTATGTCATGCTCCAATGGAAGTTTCTTGTTTTGGAGGAGCAGAGACTCATCTGGAACTGCGGTCAGTTGCGAATCGAAGTATTCCCGGTCAGGCGGGGGCCTTGGGCCTTGATGGCCATTGGAGTTGGAGTTGGAGACTTCTAGACTTTTGGGTAGCGTGTCGTTACAGCTCGGTGACCTCAACGTGCTATTGTCGCTTGCGCTCTCGTAAGAGGTCTCTCCAGAGTCGAGTGAAATATCTTGCGGGTTGCTGGTTTTGACCGGAACTGGCAAGGTAACAACAATGCCAGAATCACCACTCGAGAGGTCATGTGATGCTGACGACAGCGAGCTCTCTTCGACGGCACTCAATTCATGGGATGACGATGACTCGAGGAATCTGCGACTTTTGGCAGATCGAGACCACTCCGTCTCGCGAATTGTCCTCTCGCAAGCCGCAACCCAGTCACTATAATTTTGCTCGACAGCTTCCATGCGGTCTAACCAGCAACCGGGAAGTGTATCCTCCATACCCTCGAGGCTGTCAAGCATAGCATCCAGCAAGCGGCCCGACGTAGCAACTTTTTTGACCAGAACTTTTTTCATAACTTCAAAGCCGCTCCTCTGTAGGGCGGGCTTTTGGACAATGGCGCCTTTCCCGTCCACTTGAATTGACCTCCTTAGTGGCTGCGAGATGGCAGTCCAACCTGCCTTCAAAGCGACTTCAGCATCTTCGATGGCATATAGCAGGGCTGGGACGCGCTGAAGAACTCCAAGTCGAATGCTCCATATTTTTAGGAGACGGGTTAGCTGGGCGAGATTGGGTAGCGTCTTGATGACGATGGTCGTAATGACCACGGACAGGTCTTCCATTTTGGTGTATGCCGATGTCGAAGACATCTTGCTTGATATGGAAGACGGAGTGTTGGGTCTGGACAGGGGCAAGATGTGGTTCGCCAAGACCTGCATCTTGATGTCTTCAAACTCTAAATCAGCCAATTCCTTCGATATTTCTTCAACTCTCCTCTCGTGACGAGCGACTTTCAAGGCTGGTAGACCGCCGATGTAGTCAAGGCCATCATCTTTGGGTGCATTGATCTGGAGGGCCAACGGCTGAGGTGTGTTGTACGGGTTCTCGAATCCAGCGGAACTCCCATCGGTCGGCCACTCCCAGTTGGAGAGCTCCTTAGTCCATTCCCAGACCCTCTGGGACGCTATGGCAGTTCGAACAGCAAAGTCTCGTTCCGCAGCAGATGCACCGGCCAAGTAGTTTCTCAGTGCTCCATCGCTTGTGCTGAGAGCTTCAACAGCCGTAGCCGGTCCCAAATGTGTAAACATTTCGTCACCGATACGATGCCTCGTGGGTTGTTGGGCAATCAGAGACAGCCTTTTCGGCTTTAACTTGAACGGTAGGTCGGCCATGATGCGTCCTCAAGAAATTCGTAGAAATGCGGAATGCAAAGTCGATTAGATCGAACTGCGATTCAAGCTAGTGGACGACTCGACATGATCCGCTCATGGCCCAGAAGAGGCGTTTTTGATGGTTTGACTCGAAATCGTGATGTGCATAGTCGATTTTGACAGGGTCGCGAGAGGGAGAGGACTTGGCCAAGATGACAAACTCGGGCGCGTAAGATTTCCGAGTCGTCGATATTGGAGGGCAGCGCGCGGGACGAGGGACAAGCAGCTGTGCGAAGTGAAATACTCGGAAGAGAGTGTGGTCTATGACACTGCAATAGAACGTCATACACGCTGCAGACCAAAAGTGAAACTTGAGAGGGAAAAAATCGAGCAACGGACAGCCTCGAACCCCGACACGTACGAAGACGAGCACCTATCCTGAAACCCACAGGTTGATGAAGGATCGAAGAAGCGATGCGTCCGCGGGATCTCGTGGCTAGACGCGAGAGGCAGTAGGCACACTTAAACCAGCGTGGAATGGGTAGGTAGTACGCGCAAGCTCTGTGTGGTTGACAAACTGTTGTATGCTTCGTCCGGTCTGCTTTGGCCTGGTCCTTCGGTTGAGGCGGAGGGACGGGTGATGGCCGAGGACACTCTGGTTGGATCGTCGCGGTATTGTGGCTGTTCAGCAGGCGATTTGGGTCTCGGATGCGCAATCCAAGCTGATTTGGTCGGGCTCAGGTTTCGCTTTAAAAGGAGGAGAGGGGGGTCCAGCCCAGCACAAATATGGTAGAAAGGGAACAAAAGTCAGAGACGACAACCCTTTTTTTTTTTTTTTTTTTTTTTTTTCTTCTTCTTCTTCAAAAGGAAAAAAAAGGGGGAGGCAAGTAAAAAGTAGCGAATGGGCTGTCCAGAGTGAGGAATAGAAACAAAAAAAAGATTGTCTGCAGTACGAATCGGCGCAATCGCGAAGGTAAAGTTGTATAAAACGAGCGAAAAGAGAGGAAATAGGGAGCGTAGATGCTGCGGCATTCCAGAGAAGGAGAAGGACGAGAAGGACGATGGAATGAGAGGAACAAGAAAAATGCCAATGTGCAAGCTACCTTTGTTGGGCTGACACCTACCTGTGCCTTGGCAAGGCTAGGTACCTTAGGCAGGTACCTTAGCTTAGGAGGTAGGTACCCAGGTACCTAAGGTGGTAGGTAGCAAGAAGATGCGTCAATCACCCTCCGGAGCACTCATATTAGCTAGCAACCAGCTTGACTCATTCGATGCAAATAGGGAGCTGGAGCCTGAAGCCTTGCGCTCTAGACTCCCCCGCTGCCCGTCCAACGCTTCTCAACCAGCAGTTGCCGTGCCTATGCTCAGGGGTTCACAGGCGCGATCCACCTATTTTCCAGGGGCAGCAGAGCCTTCTTCCGACCCGACCGGACCTCGTCGGCGCTGGTCATTTGAGCAAACCCTCGGTCCCATGCAAGAAATACCAGCGTGCAGCATGCAGTATGCAGCAGGGGGTGACGAGAAGCCAGAAAAGGCAATCTCCAAATTCAAAGATGCTCCCACTGTACTAACCATCAATGAACGGGGGCCGTCACTTGTCCATCATCTATCTGGCTTGAACTCCGTTCCGCCTTGACAGTATGCTTTACAGGAAGCTGTTTGGCTGCAAGGTGCAAGGCATAGTCTGTGGGGCCACAATAAAGTCAAACATGGAATTATCCATTTGGTCACCAGCAACAAAACCTCTTACAGTCTCAAACCTTTTGGTCATCCCACGGAACGAAATGCCCAAGCGCCTTTTTTTTTCCTGTGCGCCGGGCTAGCTCTCTACAAAAAAATGTCCGCCAAAATGACCCAGCCTGTACCCAGCTTCTGAAGAAGTCTACTAAACCCATCCATATTACGATACACCATGTATGAATATTCCTTCCACTCAGAAATTCAGGCTGAAATATCCAGTTGCTCCGCTGCTTCACTCTTCATGAGCATGTCGCCGTCGTGGTCAAGGCTGCTCAGGTCAAGCGTCTCTCCCCCCAAGTTTGTAGCGCTGATGTCACTGGCATCTTCGTTGATTAAAATGTCGGCTGTTATGCAGTCGGCTGTGTCTGTATTGTTGGTACTATTGGTATTGTTGCCATCCCCAGGAAATTGCAACCATTGATCGACATCTAATTCAGTGCCAGCAACAGCGTTCCAATCAAACTCGTCATGGCCTTGCATGAAGTCAAGGTCCAAGGCATCCAGATCTAACAGATGCTGTTCTTCGGACTGGCCACTAGCGCTAGGAGTAAGCTCGGCGGAATCAAAGTCCGTTTGCGGCGGAGAGTTTGTAGACAGCTCCAGCGCAGCAGCATTCACCGTGTTGGGGGGTAGCATGGGCATTTTGAACGGTGATAGTGTAGCCTTCTGGTTGAAAAGCGTTTCTGATGCAGTCATATAAGGCAAGTTCTCGGGGGGCGGCGTCTGCGCGTCGAACCCGGCGGGGAGATCTTGCTTCATTGCTGAGGCCCTCTGTGGCCCAACATTGGTGTCAATATCGATAGCGGCTTTCCTCAAAGCTGCATCCAAAAAGCCAGCAGCATAGTCAGCAGCAGCGTAAATTTCCCTGAGCTTCTCCATGACACGCATGCACTGGCGGAAACCTCTGGTGGCACGTTCGCGTGCTTGCGGCGTTGGGTTCTTCATCTCGAGCAAGTGAATGATCATTGCAGGCAGGATGACGGTAACCCCTGTGGTAGGCAGGTACCTTTCCAGCCGCAAATGGTGGAGCTCAGCAGCCATGCGTGTTATTTGTGCAGCGGCATCGCGTACACGCAACCTTGACATTTCCTGGACCTGTCGTGAAGTAGGGGGGGCTTGCGTTGGAGATGACGGTAGGAACTGGGGTCGATGTAGCGCTGATATCGTCGTTTGATAGACCATGTGTAAGATCGTTCGCTGAACAGCAACAGTAGATCTGCCGTCTTTGATGTCCAGTGAATTGAGTGGCCGATACCGGCAGGCTTCAGGAAGTGACGCGGCCCAAGCACTCAACTCAAGGTCAACCGACTTCACACTGTCCACATTGTCCAATTGCTTGTTCGGAAACAGCATCATGGTGCTGTTGGTGGTGTTGTCGGGCTTCATCTTGTCACGGATGAGCACTGAGTATTGGGCCTTGAGCATATGACTGATGCATAAACACAACTTGGCTTTGGAAATACACAGCGCAGCCAGTTCGTACTGCATCTGTACATCCCGGATCAAAGTGCATTCTGGTGGAACGACACCAACTCCCTCCTGCAGAGGCTGGATGTCGAAGTCGCTTTCGGCAAGCATGGGTACATCGAAATCCTCATCCTTGATGCGGGTTGGACGTCGCATGCCAAGGGCGATCAGACGGTCTCGCATAAAGCAGGACCACCATATGCGCTTCCAAAGTCGCTGCTTGGGGGTTGACATGGTCGTCGTATCGGGATTACGGTGCAGTCCGATGGTATGGGCTAGTGAGATGGCAACTCCCATCCAATGCCACGTGTCTTTCTGATCGTCGGGAGTCTCGTACCAATAGGTCATCAGCAGGAGCGACTGGACAAGAACCAGCCTGTCTTGTTCATAATCAAAGTCATAGAGTAACTAGATCACGTCAGAATGCCAATTTATCTGTGGTTCAGCATCAGGCTTTATTGCTTACCCTTGTTCTCTGAAAGAATGCCTTTCTCGCAGCCTTGCGAGTTGAGAATCCAGCCTCGCGAAGATGCGACATGTCGACGAAGGCTGTGGCGGAGAACATGATGGACTGGTACAATAAAAGACTTGTCTGCCCATTGACGCCATCTCGTCGGTCAACGATGTTCAAAAATTGGTGCAGGTCGATCAACGGCATGTACGGATAAACGTATTCGATGTAGCATTGCAGGAGAGCATTCTGAAGAGTGATGTTTGGCAGCGTCAAGGCACCCTTGATAGCGAGGTACTGAACATCTTCTGGTGCGATCTTGGCGGGAAGAGGCCGAACGAAGGCTGGCAACTGAGATCCTGCGTCAGGAAGCTCAAGAGAGTTGAGGAATTGTGCGGTGAGTTCATGATCGAGGGAGGACTAAACCGAACAATGTTACAATCTGCTGCTGAATTACGTCGCATATAATCAGAGATACGAACCTGGTTATGGACAACATTATCATTGCGGTATCCGGCACAACGTTGATCTGTAGCACGTTTGTGTGGTCAGCGTACTGACGCATGAACGTATGGCAAGCTCTTGAAAGTCCACCGAGGCAGGTTTCGAAGTTGTTGCCCCCCTGCTTCTCAGGGGTGTCCTTTTTCGCCGTGGAGATGTGCCCCTGCAATGAAAGGTCAAGACATTTCAATCTGCAATTGCCACTTGACGATTCGCACGTGAAAGCACAGGCTGACACAAAGTGCGGAACCACAGCCGCTTATGATGGTGGGGCATATCGGGAAGGAAGCGTCTCAATTTCAACATCAGGTCCGAGACGGTTTCGGGAAAGAGTGGGCCAGCGCAAGTTGGGAGAGCGATGCGGAGGAAAAGTCTGACTGTCCATCTGTCCACGTGCATCATTTCGAAGCACCACCTTTGTGCGCTGCTCCAAACAACACCCCTGCAATCGCATGGGTCTGCAGACACAGACACAGAGGGAGGTGAGGTGGGGGTCAAGACGAATTTGGTGCCCACACCGAAGGGTGCATGGCACACGGAAACGGTAAACACGCCGATGGAGAACGACTGGGAAGGATTCGCCAAGCGGCAGACGAGGTGTCAGAGGTGTGCAATTGCATTTACAATACACTTACAAAGCATATGTGGTACATGGCCATCCACGCTGCTCCTTGGCAGCAGCAAAGGGGCGACTCCGTCGGAACCATTTGTGGAAAAGGCCGAAACGCTGCTCGTGGGCCTGGCGGCATCTGCACAAGCGATGGACAGGGAGGGATTTGCTATGGATGTCGTTGTTGATGTACACGTCGATGTCGATGTCGATTTCGATGTCGATGTCGACGGAGCGGTGGTCTTGCATCGCAGTTGTGCCTCGGCTGATGCGCCAGCAGCAGACCCCACGGCACTCGGGGTTACAAGATGCTTTCTGGGAGTCAAGGTCAGTTTCAGGGGTTCAACGAAGCCGCAATTTCATTAATGATATGACACATGATGAAGGTGCCCAGGCCAGGAGCCGTCGCAATCTGTCTGTCTGTGTGGACGTGCATGGAGTCTTTTGCCGCGGTTGTTTTCATTCGCACTCGCACTTGCGAGGGGGAAAATACATATGACATGAACAGATGCAACACATCACATTAACGGCAGAACAGCGTTGTGCACAGGACCAAGCCCAGGCCAAGCCCAGGCCAAGTCCGGTGCTGCGTTCGTACTGCGTTCGTTCGTTGGCACTGCACTGGCATTGCGCCACTTACGCCACACATACGACGCATGCTAGCTGCCCTTCGTTACCCGCCAGCCCGCCTAGCCTTAACTTCTGGTGGCGGCAGGCTCCTGCCCAGCCACCAGAGCCCGCGCGCCGAACACTACGCAGTACTCCACTCCGTAAAGCAGCTGGCCAGAAACAGGCTCAGTATTCTTCATGTTCGGTGCGGTGGCTAGCAATTTCTGAGGCAGTTGAGGTACGTACTACCCCCCCCCCCCCCCGGTGGCCCCCCAATGCAGGCGGGTCCGGCGGGTTTGGCGTGGGGACGTCGGCAACGGAACTGAAAACGATTTCCGGCTCGGTGGCGCGGGACTATTGGCTACTTACTTTCGCCGCCGGCTCTCTTGCACGATACACTGGAGGAGATATATCAGCTTTTGTGTTTTCATGTGCCATCGTTTTACTGCTACCATGGACTGGACCAGGCCTGGCGTGACGCATTCCAGCATCGTGGAGACGCGGCAACGGAGACGGGCAACGGAGACGAGCAACAGGGACGAGGCAACAGGGACGAGGCAACAGGGACGAGAGTGACTTCCCGCCCTGCGGGTGGATCGTGGAACTAACTCACTTCGACATTATCCCAACGGCAGTTGCCGCACGGCGCACCTTCCACCACATCGCAACGAACTTTGCGTGCCCGACATGACACGCATGCTCGCGCAGCTCTTCGCTTCGTGACTTTCTGCGGGATACTCGAGTCTTCGCCATTTAGAGCCGTTCGTTTCTTGTTGCTTTTGTCTCCCACATCTGAGTTTTGTGATGAGGCGGGTGACGCGCCATCCAACCAAGGCGCTGACACCATGATGACCAGTCAGTGCACTTCCTTGACTCGTTTCGTCCTTGTGCGTCGTCTGTGCCGTGTGTGCCCGTCTGTGAGGATGCAACTCCAATGCAAAGCAAGACAGTTGGGTGTCGCCGATTGTATTCGAGGTTCGGTTTTATAGGCTGGAAGAAGTGGCCTAAAAAAAAATCTTGACCTATCTCCCTTTTCAACACTTGGATGGCGATAGCAATATCCCTCGAAGTAACTTGCAGTAAATATCTCCCCTTTTCGTGGGCAGCTCCGTCCGGTCTGGCTCCAAGCTAGGGCGCAGCTGGCGGGCGGATGCGCGCAATAAGTTCGGGTCAAGTGCTCCAAGGAGAAAATCCGGTCATCACTCTTCATTGAAAGATGTCCAGACAAGTAACATGTTATGCCCAAACGATATCAGTTCTGTCGAGGCGGCGACGTTATTAATATCGCTTAGGCGACGCAATACCGTGAGTGGCTCCGCAGGTTCCGTCTGGCCGTGGCTTGCTCGTCCTTCAACCGTAGCTAATAAGGTGCCGGAGCGAAAGGGGGCGACGACGAAGTAGAACAGCTTGCAGCAAAGCCACAATTGCTCAGTTGAACGAAGAGAGGGGATGGAAGGGGACGTTGGAGGAGGATTGAAGAAGACGAAACTTGAATGACGAATATGTCAGCAGTCGCCGGCTGCTGTTTCTTTTCAACACAGACCACAATCCGGGGGTGGGTTTTTAAGACTCTGGGGCGTGGCATCCTCTTATTATATTCCGCCCATTTCAACGAACAGCCGGATCCATTAAATAATTCAACTCGGTCCACTCGCCAGCTTGGATCGTCGAGGACGAACAAAGCTAAGCCTGGACCTCTTCATTTACGCCATCATACTTGAATATCGCTCCACACACAGGTCCACAAAATCCACAACCCTTGGGGTGCCTCCGGAGCGGATATGCGTATGGCACTTGGAAGAAGGTGGGTACGTACTCCGTACAATATGCAATATGCAAGAGCATTGGCCCAGCGCGGCTAGCGCTACTTGACAGAGCCAAAAGAATGGATTGGCTCGACGTGCATTGGTGGTCGATTCTCAGGTGTGTGTTGACTTCCTGGTGAGTCTCATGCTCATGTCTCGTGTCTCCATTTCTCACCGGAGGACAAGGGACAGTAGAGGAAATTGATCAGAGAAATGATCTATTCGGGCCAGAACGTTGACTCGATATGATGAAAGGCAGTTCAGCATTCAGCATCCAGCACGTCGTGTTTTTGGCCGCTTGATGATTTTCACCATCTCTCCCTTGTGAGGATTTCATAAGCGCTGTCGACTGTCTTTGAAGCCGATAATCCATTGATGAAATGCATTGATGAACTACCTATGTACATACGGAGCACTCCGCACGGTACACCCTATCCACCACGGTTGGGGTGTGTCTTGGTCTCCGGTGGAAGTGGGCGCCTTGCCACAGATGAGATGATGATGATATGGAGTGCACCTGACTCTGACTGCGCAGAATTTCCGCCCTTCGATGTAGCACTTGACTGCCTACTTGCCTAGGTAGGTATACACTACAGTATGGATGGAGCACTCCGTACAGCTCATCTTTTTAGTGTTGCTTGATGTTTCGTAACCATCCGTGCGAAGGGCTTGTGATCTTGGCCAAGCCATGGATATGGGTGAAACTTCAGATTTGCAGGGCCCTGAGAGTCATCACCACGGTCAAGGCCAGCTCCCGGCCAGAGGCCATCATCCTCTTCGATCCGGTTTGTATTTCTATTTGATTTGGGCCTGTTGCCATTGGCCCTAATGCAGAACTAGGAGAGTTGCCAGGGCAGCAAGGATATGAGCGAGAACCATGATGGCCTGCTGCTGCTGTGAACTTGCACCTCGAGACTAGCCTGAGCATCGAGCATATATATTCGAGTTTCCTGACCTATACCTACTGACCGATTCTAATGAAAATGCATGTGCACATAGCAGCAAGCGATTCCCCCTCCCCCCTGCTCCAGCGTCTGTCACGGGAGGTAAAGGATTTTTTTATACAGCAAGGGTGGTTGGAAACGGGGTGGGTGTGGCAGTCCGACCCCAAGCAAGGTAATTATAATTATTAACTGGGTTGCCAGATAATTTACCGCCCACTACTCCGTACTCTGTGTCAATATAAATAATAAATGCTCGTGAAGAAGTAGCTACGGGTACCTGCCTACCTAGGTAGGATGCAGATATTGCCAACTCGACGAGGTCTTGTAGCCCATTTTTCTCCGACAGTAACATCAGATAGAGACCGCTTCCGATGCTCGTAGGACCTGGTGAGAAAGAAATACGGTACAATGTTGCTTTGCGCTTACCAGAGCTGGAGCGTCGCGCGATGAGCACCTGGCTAGACCAAGCTAGACCTAGGCATATCTACGATTCGCATCGTCACATGCAAATCCAGTTGGGCCCGGCCGTAAGGAAACATACAGTACGTACATGCGATGCAAGTGGAGCAGGTCTCCATCATGTGGACGAATAAGCGACGACGCATATCAGATACTGTTCTATGCCCAATCTCGCCGAGCATTTAAAAGAAAAAAAAAACATCAAGGCCAGGTACTATGAGGCGGATTTCGACCCAAAAGCCATGATCATCAATTGAAGCTATGCGCCGTAGAAGTACAAGCCAGAAGTGATAAATTCCACTCCTCTGCGCCATTCATCTTCCGGCAAACTCTGTGTTCTGCGGGCGATTATCTCGAGACCGCTTTTCTCACTTGGCCTGGCCCTATGCCACCGCCACCCTCACCATCATCATCAGCATCACACCACACCAATACCACGCGAACACAGTCAGTCCTTCGCCAAAATCCCCTATTCACACCATTTCGCCCGTTTCCCCATGGAGTAACGCACCTCCCGTAAACACCTGCCCCAGATCCCCACTTCTACAGGGTAGCCCGACCCAAAATTGTCTCGCCGCTCGGTCCGCGAGAAGGCAAAGTCGGAAGCCGTGACAAGGTTAGTCGGATTTCGCCGGCCACCGAGCGTATCGCCGAGTGCCTGACCCCCAAACCATTTGCATTTGCGACGACGACGACGACGACGACGCGACTTTATGTTTCT
>KQ061709.1:86917-114743 GCA_001008035.1 Atkinsonella texensis | reverse complement strand
CCCCCCCCCCCCCCCCCCTCCCTTTATCCCCAAGGAGCTGGCTGAACGGCTCTTGAGAAATTGCGTCGATGATATGGACAGGTTACTGTGCAGGGCTGGGGTGAGCTCAATGCTCCTTCCTACGCCTCACTCTCCCTTGAGGCTCAGGCGTTTCTTGCGGAATGGCCCATGACCTTGGGTATCGGGTATTTTTCCATCTTTCCCCGACGTTGGGATCTGTACTGAGATGTAGGTATCCACTGTCTACTTGTCCCATTGCACTTCAAGATGAGCCAATTTGGGGCCAAAGGACTACCAAGATGCGCTCCTAATACACTGAAATCCATATCCTCTTCCCATCCTCTCATGGTCACATGAATCACCAGCTGCTTGTTGCGTCACCTTGCAATTTTTGCACCAGTCACTTCTCAGGACTGACCACAGGATGGATGGCAAGCACATGAAACTTCATTTTGATATACTCCTTCAAATATAATGTTGTCCATTGAGGGCACAACGCTATGTGTAACAATGGCTAACGAATGCGTCTAGCATTCTGCAACATATGGTCGCCATGGTCAGGATCGCTGTGTGGACCGGCCTTTCTCGATCGTAAAAGGCAAAGATTCAGTGGTTGAAACCAAAAAAAAAAACCCCCCAAACCCCAAACACCAGATGGGTTTTATGCAACCCATATGGGGTCAATTTCATACCCGCCTTATGATGACTTGACTCAACATTTTTCAGACTCTCTCTGTCTACCCTCTCTCAGCCGCCTACTTCACAGGCGACCTCGAGCATCGGCGAAGCACATGGGGTTATAGATGTGCTGCTTGATATAAGCTGTCAAGGCAACATCACCCCATTCTTCCCACTCGTGCCAGTAGTGTTCAGGAATTTCTGACACCCCGTCCCGTCGAGCAGCCTTCATAACTTCTCGCGCCACATTGATGCTGGCGTCACGCACACGCTCTATGCGAGGATATATGAGACCTCTGCGAATCTCCTCAGCATCCAAAGACCCAGCCAATGCCTCGGCAGAAGTGTACACCATGTTGTCCGTAACACGGGACGCCTTGGCAAGAATGGCGCCGAGGCCTAGACCAGGGAACACGTATACGTTATTGCCTTGGTTGGGATGGTAGCTCACTTCACCTGCTTCTCCGCCAACCTTGACGGTAAAGGATTGAAAAGGAGATCCGGACGCGAAGATCACGGAACCATCGGTCCATTCCACGGCCTGCTCGAATGTGCACTCCGCCTTGGTCAGGGGGTTGCTAAGAGGGAAAAGGATGGGCCGTTGGCCCAGGCCGCCAGCGTCTACCGAAGCCTTCAGCGCTCGAACCACGGACTCGGTGAAAATACCATGTGTGGCGGCGAGACCAATTAGAGCGCTGGGCTTGACATATTCAATGACTTCACCCAGAGTGCAGAATTGGTGTCCGTTGTTGTCGGTACGAGCAAAGTACTTCTTGTGCTCGGCGAGCTTATCACCACGGTCTTTGGTCACGAGACCTTTGGTATCTACCAAAAAGAACTTATCACGGGCTTCTCCTTCAGAAAACCCTCTACGAGTGTAGTATTCGACCAGCTGCTTGGCAACGCCAACTCCAGCAGAGCCAGCGCCCATGAAGACCAGACGCTGCTCCTCAATGGGCACCCCGGCCAAGTTTACGGCGCCAATGTACCTGGTGATACTGTAAGTGGTCTGTTGCAAATCCCATAAGGAGGTCAGTTTTGCACAGGATAGGGGACCAGCACATACCCGCCGAGAATGACAGCACCGGTACCCTGAATGTCGTCATTGAAAGCACGATGCGTGTTTCTGTAACGGTCGAGATAATTAAAGGCCTTCTCACTCTCGAAGTCCTCGAACTGCACAACCATGTTGGGATATACATCCTTCACGGCTTCCATGAATTCATCCATAAATGCCTGCTGGACCTCTACGGAAGGGCGCTTTTGTCTCAGACCCAGATACAATGGATCCTTCAGGTTGGCCTCATTATTGGTGCCACAGTCCAAAACAATGGGCAGCGTCTTGGAGGGATGAATGCCCGCCGCAGCAGTGTACAAGGCCAGCTTGCCAATCTGCTCAAAAATTTTCAGTATTTTACTCGTCGGTGATTGTGTGTTTTGTTCACTGCGATGCTATTTATGTATTGTCGTACTTACCGAGATGCCGACTCCGTTCATACCCAAGTCACCAAGACCGAGGATGCGAGATCCGTCTGTAACAACGCAGATCTCCGGATCAGAACACGGCCAGTTTCTCAACATGGTTCGGATCGACTTTCTTTGTTTGACGGAAATGTACAAAGCCTCCGGTCGAGTGTACAAGCTGGAATATTGCAAACAGACATCGCCAATGGTAGGTGTGTAAACCAAGGGCATGAGTTCGCGGACGTTGTCCATCAGCAGACGATAGAACAAATCAGTGTTCTGATCCTTCAGATTGGAAAGATATAGGTATTTGTCGATGCTCGTCTCGCGACTTTGGATCATCTTCATCGCTCTGGCGCACTGAGTCTGCAAGCTCTCTATTGCGTGCGGCAAGAGACCAGTGAGGTTCTTGGCAACACGCTCTTCGGGGGTAAATGAGAGACCTGCAAAAAACGACAAGACACAAAAGACAACCTGGTCAGTTACAAGACTCTAGCAGACACACCTCGCACAGTACTGTCAAGGCACAAAATAGCAGCATTCTATTTTGAAGTTTATTGAACAGAACCATGGCCATCTACTGGACGATGAACCCGGATTCTGAAATGGAAGATTTTTGGCGTGAACAGACAAGAAATCAGCCACAACAGGGACTTACCCTTGTTCCAAAGAGGCTCACGGATAATTTGGTACCCAGCAGCCTGAGATTGAGCGATGTATTCTGTGTTGCGGCCTTGCTTGACCTCGCAATACGAGTCCTTGGCATAGCCGCGGTGCTGGTCAAGGGCCGACATCTTCATTGCTTCTTCTATGGCAAATATGTCGACAGTGGATATAGGATTAAAGTTGGTAAGCCTGCGACCGGAAATGGGCGTCCGCTTATTAGATACAGAGGTGCTAGAAGAACGACCAGAGCTGACGGACGACGAGGGAGAAGATGACCGAGGTGTTGACACGTTTGAGTTTTCAGAACCACAAGGCGACGCCATTGACATGGCTGTGTAGGGAGCAATCAAAGAAGCAGGAGAAGGAGAAGGAGAAGGAGAGAGGCGCGGGGAAGCTAAGGGTGTCTGCGCAGATGTAGTAGCAGCAGAGGTGGGAGCTGACGGAGGAAAAGACGCGGAAGAAGTAGGGTGACGCTGACGGAGAGCGGCGGAGGAAGTTGACGAGGGTCTAGCCGTCGAGATGGATGGGGTTTGAGCACCACGAGCAGCGATGTGGGATAGGCGGTTTAATAAAAGCCGGGGGGAGGGTGACGATCCGCCTGAGAGAGCCCAAGAAGACGCGACCAAGGTCGAGAGCCGAAGCTGATACATGCGAGGCAAAAACCAAGGGAGAAGACGGGTACAATTGGGGATGATTGTGGCGAGCGGGAAGGTGGAAGAAGATGGGGGCCGGAAGGAGGCCGGAAGGGGGACCCAGGCGGGAGCTTGTCGGAGGATTGGACTGACAAGTGCGCTGCTCGAAACTGAAGCAAAACTAAACGTTGACAAGAGTGTAATGAGAAGGGAAAACACTGACGGTTTCGATGTGCAGGCCGGAGGATGTTCGTGGTGGATGGAACCGGCAGGACGGACATGAGGTACGAAAATACGGAGTACAAGGTACGAAGATACAAGGTACAGGCACAGGTGCAGGTACAGAGTACCTTGGAAGTTGGGGAGAGTTTCCGGTTGTTACAGTGTGGGGGATAGCCAGGGATTTGCATGGCCAGGCAAGTCCGCGAGAAAAGGAAGCAAAGAGGGGGCGAGGGTCAAGAAAGAATGATCCCGAACCGGTAGGTTAGCGAGGATAGCTGAATTGGAAAGGAAGAAGAGACGTTAGAAATCAAGGGGGGAGAGATGTGAAGGTTGGGGTTCGCGAAAGCGCTGCGAGAGGTACGGGGAGCCAAGTATAGGCACCTAGGCACCTAGGTACCTAGGTACTTGGGTACTTGGGCCAGCATAGCCGGGGTGTTGGCGGCAGAGGCGACGGTGCGACATCGGCGCAACTGACAAGATCAGGCTGAAGCCTGGTCCAAAACAGCCCCAACCCACGTTGGGGTCTTCCCTTGGGGTGCGGAGCATTGACCAATAACGGGCGCATCTTACCTTGGTGGAGTCTAGATGCCTCCGTCGAAGCCAACACACGTGGGCATGGCATTGTCTTGTAGTTGCCCGTTCCAGTGCTGAGAGAGGATGGTCTGTAGGTGATGGATCCGAGGCTGTCAGGGACGGTGTACCAGCGTTGCTTGAATGTAGGTACTCAAGTACTACATGCGTCCGCAAAGCGATTGGTTGAGTTTGCTGCTAGTACGGGATCCAAGACCCGCTCTCCATGTCCCTGCCGGTACCAGTCACGGGGGCTGTCAGTACTGCATGCAGTGAGGTAAGTACCGGGCTATGTGTAACTCAGCAGCTGGCTCGTAAACGTCTCCTTTGCAGTTTTGCCGCGGCTTTCCGTCTCTGTATTCCAATCTATCTATCCTGCTTCTTTTCTCCCCAAGCCAGGCCATAACACAACCCGATTCTCGACAATTGGACAATGTGGAGTTGACATGGGGTTTACAGAGCACGCCATTTGCTGTAATTGTCCCGACTTTCTCCGGCCCCTCGAACCTCGAACCGGGGCCGGGCGGGGTCTTGGGCCTTGTCCAGTTTTGGTCCGGCACCGGCGCCAACCAGGCCCCCCCCCCCCCCCTCGAGACGGATGGATTGTCGAGCGCGTGACGGGGTCAGGTGCGCGTCGCTCGCATCGTGCCGGCCCCCGAGATATGTCTTGTATTTACGAGTGCTGCTTGTGGATGATGCAATAGACTGCGTCCGACCGAAACGCCTGTCTGATGAAGCTTCGTAGCGCATCTCGAAAACTCGTTTTCTGCAGGCCGGAGCCCGGCGGGCCGTCTTCTTCCACCAGATCGGCCTGGGGCCCGGCACGATGCAGGCTTTGTTGGGTGCCCCGGCCCAGGTAGCAGCGTTGTGGTGGTTCATAAGCATGTGAGTTTGATGCAACATGTGCTCTGCGGCCTCTTTCCCGTCCACTTTGGCTGTTACTGCCAATCATGCCCGAATTACACTGCCAGGTTGAGTAATCAGGACATCATGGAGGACGACGAGACACGGACTCATGTTCAGGTTTGCCTGCTTCCCTCCTTCACCCGGAGTTTCCGAATAGTCTTTCACATGTTGTTAGAATGACGACTGCAATTCGCAACTTTCTTGTGCCGAGCTCTATTCGTGATTCATTCCCCGTGGCTCCATCTTCGTTCCGTTCCAAAGCAGGAAGAGCTATCTGCGCATGTCGTACACATATCGTACACATATCGTATAGGTCAAGTCAAGTCCCTTCTATCAAGCCCCCTTCTAGCCCTACTCCAGCCAGACTTTTCATTCATGACTTCCAATGGCAGATTTGAAATGTGTCAGCTGCTCACTGTTCAACTACAGTCTACACGTGGGCATGCAGCAGCTTCTGCGTAGCCTTGTTAATCTTATCCAAGGCCTTCTCGTCCAATGCACCCCACCACTTCCTCAGTCCAGTTGCGTAGTCGACTTCCGCATCAGCCACCTCCACGGGCGGTCCCTTAATCTGCGGCAGCATCTCAGAATCTGCCTTTTCAAAGACCGCCCATGCAGAGGCATCAGTGATGCGGATCCCAAATCCTCGCCCCTTCATAGCAACGACCTGGACTCTGCGGAGGAGAACCACGTCTCCTGCATGGACCACCGGCAGCGATGCCTGATGCGGTCTGAATATGTGCCCTGTTGTAACTCCTGTTGGCGCAGAAGAGGGATCTGTGAGCGTAAGCTCGAGCATGTAGTCTCGTGGACCGTGCTTAGGACGACTTGGCTGTGGAGGTGTAGACGTCGCGATGGCAAGTATGTCTGTGATTTTGTTGAGGCTGGTGCGGAGGGATCGTAGAGATATATAGTCGGGGAGCTTGGTAAGTAGGTCCTGGCCTAGTTGACGCTTGAGTACAGACACAGGCTCGTCCTCTACGTAAGATCCTGATACGGATGGTGAGATGAGGACCTCTTGGTCTTCTCTGGGTCGTGGACACTGCTCTGGTGTGGCGAGACGTTTGGAAGCTCTTGTCCCAATTGGGGATGAGCCCTTTGGTTCTTCGGATCCTGCATGTTCGGTCATGCTGCGCGTAACACGGACGGAGGAAGCTGGCTCGCCGGGCTTGTTGAGTGACTCGACGGATGCTTCAGCGAGGAGGATGCTGGGGTCAGCTTGGTCAGATCGCGTGCCACGGCCAACGCCTGGAAAACTCGGGGAGGAAGGCTCCTGAAATGTTTCCGGCTCAGATGCTTGCTTTGCATTTTTATTTATTTCCTCGTCTTCGTCTGGCAGGACCTCCATCTCCATCTCCTTCTCGGTCAAAACATGTCCATCGTCTGCTTGTGGACTGGTCTGAGCAAGCAATAGACTGGGATCTTCGATTCGTGAGCTTGCAGAGTCAGGTGAACGAGTTTTCCGATGTGTGTGGCTCCGAAGCGATTTGACCGTAATGAACATGTCAGAGTCTTGTGCTTCCTGCTTTTCCTGTGATGCTTCTGCCTGCGCTCTGCCTGCGGCATGTCTACCCAAGTCCGGAGAATAATATTCTCTGAGTTCACCCATGATTTGGTCCTCTGCAGCTGCAGATACGTCATCATCCTCGTCTCGCTGGCTGGACTCAAACGTATTGGTGGTTTCTGAAACTTGTGTCTGAACCCGTCCCGGAAGTTGCTCATCTTCGGGAGAGGCGGCGAGAGCCTCTGTTTGTTGCTGTGTCGGCTCAGTAGCAATTTCAGCGTTTGCAATTTCTGATCTCGGCCGCTTGCCAGCTGGCTCCTCGACCTTGGCAGCTGTAGCCTTATCAATCATTTCCACGTCGGGTTGCTCATGTCGGCGCTCTTCGGGCTGCTTTTGTTCAGGAGTTTCGTCTGCCTGTTCAGACACTTCTAGTTGCATGGTGCTCTCGTCTTGTTCAGTAGCTACAGCCATGTCGTCCTTCATTACTTCGTCATCAGCTACCACCTCGGCATCGCCTTGAACATCATGCTCGGTTTTATCGGCTGGCTGTGCCTCTCGGTCATCCACACTCATGGCGTCGCCGCCGTCCAGTGGCTTGACCTGTTGCGTCTGCTCTGCTGCTTCGGCCTCATCCTCTTCGTCCTCCTCGCTGCCTTCTGCTGCCTCTTCCTCTAATTCCTTCTCGGCTTCCTCTGCTTCTTCTCTCCCTCCCTCCTCCTCCTCCCCCTCCGGTTCGTCCTCATCCTCTTCGCCTATCCTCTCATCCTCGTCCTCCTCGCTGTCTTCTGCCGCTGCCTCTTCCTCTAATCCCTCCTCGGCTTCCTCCTCGGCTTCTTCCTTCTCTGCACTCTGGGTATCAATCACAAGCGGCTTTCCTAATTCACTCTCCACCATCTCACCAGACTCGGATCCAGATGCCTCATCTTGAGGTTCAGTGTCTTTGGCCTCATCATCATTCGCAGACTCCTCAACAGCATCCGGCGAGCTCGCCTCAAATTGCGTAGCCATCAAAGACTCGACGGGCCGATCTGTTGCAGCCGCGACCATTGAAGATTCCACATCGCCACCACGTTTCTCTTCCGCCTCTTCGTCATCTTCCTCTTCAGAATCTGACAGAAGATCTATGAAAACAGGTTCTTTTGGACCGCTATGCACTGCTGGCAATCTTTCTTCTTCTTCATTATCGTCTCCATCATCGCTCGAGTCCGACTCTCCATCTTCATCGTAATCATCCTGATCTGGACTACGTTCTGCGTCGTAGTCTTCACCTTCTTCATCATCAAACTCAGGTTCAGCATCGGTTGATCCTTCATCCCCAGATCTAGCAAACTCCTCGTTGAACCCAGCAAACGGTTCTCTTAGCTTCTGCTCGTACAATTGTTGTTCATCTTCGCCCTCATCCTCATCTTCCTCGGCCTCGCTCTCATCCTCTTCACATTCGTGCTCTTCAATGTCCATAACTGCATGTTCTCGTAGTTGCTCCTCGTCAACATCGTCTTCTTCCCCATCAAAATCTATAGCCTGGCTCTCGACATCACTCCCATCAGAATCAGAATCGTCCTCCGAGTCATCCTCTAGACCGTCATCATCTCGAGTGTGAGCATAGTTTCGTAGATCGTAATCCTCACCCTTGAGGTCGCCACCATTGTCACTCGAATCAGATTGCTCGCTTTCTTCTCCTTCTCGGTCCCCTAAGCCTGCATCCGAAAGCCGAGCAGCGTCATCTACTGACGGCAGCTCTTCATTTGGGTCATCTGGTACAGATGGCGACCTAGGGAGACCCAGGTCTTGATTGCCCGGTTCATGATGTGGTGGAGAGCTTTCGACGGCTAAGGTCGTATGATACTGAGGACGCTGTTCGGGAATCGCAGGATAGGCCATAGTACCTTCTGTTCGCCAGTCCAAGTTTCCTGGAGCGGGGGAATGAAATATGTTTGACGCCTGATGCAGAGACCCAGAATAATGGAAACTTTGATCGTGTGGTGCTTCCGGCTTAGAATAAACATGTCCCGCCAGTGCTGCGCAGGGATAGTCTGCAGCTACCAGGCCTTCAGACGTGGGAGCCATAGAGCTTGTCGATCCCGCCGTTGCCCGGCCCTCTCCGTCGGGGGCATTGGATACCTCATCAGTTTGAGTTATAGGCAGACCAAGACCAAAATGGTGATGTGCATTACCAGTCTCCATTCCAGGGTCTACATGTTTACCAAATGCTTCCGTGAGATTATCCGCAGCGTGGAAATGGTCGAACAGTGTTCTCGATGGCGTTTGAGTGCTCGTGCCGTGTTCTCTGGTATACATTGGGATAGAAGAGTCGTGTGGTATGTCTCCTACAAAGTGCCTCTGCGCAGACCTACCAATGTTGACAGATGGACTAAAATGGAGCTCTTGCGTTTGGCAACCTTCATCCACCATGGTTGATCGTTGTGAGGCTAGCGCTGGAGTGGCGGAGAAGTTTGCTTCCGTCAACTCATCAATTGACTCAGTGTCGGAACTTTCTTTCCCTGATGATGCCCTGTCATCTGGACTGGGTGACCTGCTACTGTATCTCCAAACTGTGTTGCCCATGCTGAAGCGCGACTTGCGCCTGCTCTTTTTCTTCTTGGTTCTCTCGTCGCCGAACGGGTCCACGTCGCCTTCGAAGAGCGACCCATACGAGACTCTTGCTCTCTTTATAAATGCCGGCGAGGCATATTCATCCTGTTCAAATGTGCTAGAAGCCAGACGCTTCGTCAAAATAGTCGATGAAGGCGATCGTGGTTTAGGAGTGGCAGTTTCCAACTCATATTGCGCATCGAATGCCTCGATTGGTGGTGCAATCGGCGGCAACGAGTCGACGGCCAATGTATTTTCATTTTCATCTCCGTTTTCCGTCGAACTGATTTCAAGAACTTCTGGCTCTTGAGATGCATCTCTGGAGACGCTGAGTAGTACTCGACTGGAATACTTGAGCTGCCAGTCGAGCGAGCCCGCGGGCAAGCCAGCCTTTGCATCGTTCTTTGTCCATTGAGCACCCTCAAGACTTAAGCGTATCCTGTCGCCTCCGCCGATATTGGCATGGGCTAATGCCTTGCCTGACGCGCCATGGAATTCGACACGAAGCTGCCCTTGATTGCGTCGAAGCAAGACATCGTGCTCAGCGAGTATAAATGCAATCGAGTTCGTCACGATGCTGTAAGGCCAAGTAATAGTCACAACACCATCTAGAAGTTTGGTTTGCGAATCAACGTCGTCTGGACTTAGCTGAGCTATTGGCGTCGGATCAGCTCCACGAAGCGCAAGATGAGATGGTTCGCCGGCCATGTCGAAAATTGCAAACTGAAGGGTTTGCAACAACCGCGAGTGAGGGCCGTATCAGCACGTAGAACGTGTGCTCAGCCTGCTCCCACGGCCGAGATCCAACATCTCAAGGAACTCACGATGCAGGTTTTTGAGGATTGAAAGCTCCTCGACGCGTTTGCACTGCGTAGCAGATCGCAGCTGTTGAGCTCAATGTGGCAGGCGGTGGGACGGGAGCTGCAAATACCGCCCCTGCCCCACTTCTTCTTAAGCAGTCAGTCAGTCACATTAGGCTTTTGCGACGCACGCTCCTTCCTACGGAGTATAATTGTTCACATATAAAACATACATATAGGGCTAAAGGAGATCGAAGCTCCCCTGCGAAATACGTAGAATGACTAGGCACTCAAGTTAGCTTAATTATCTTCTTGAGGATTGTAAGACTACACCTCCGCACCGACTCACTCACTAGTTTGAGCCAATTGCAATTACGCTGCATTCTAAGGGACATGCCCCGCACATACTAATTTATGTTACACAGCCATCGTGCGTCGCGCGCAACCCCACCGGCTTAAGGGGCGGGGCCGGTTCTGGCGAAAATCTTGCTAGTCTCAAATCAGCTAATAGTGGGGACATTCGCCCGAATAAACACCAGATATCGGCGCTGCGGGTTAAGAAGAACCAACTTGAAGAGAGAGAAGGGTGTGCAGAAGCGGTTGGACACGAAAAGCAGGACCGGCGTAATCTCCCGGCCCTGTTCTCAAGGCTCCCCGTACCCTACCTCGAGTATCTGTTCTGTCTCGACATATGTAGTTCGAGGCTCCCGCAAATACATTGGACCTTCTCATCCAACACCTTCCCCCGCACCGTTGCCACGCAGGAGATCAATCAAAGATGGGCTCGCTCTATCCACGAACCTTTGATGTCAGACGCGTCGCAGTCATAGGCGCCGGCCCGTGCGGCTTAGCGGCTGCCAGATATCTCAAAGCACAAGGCGCATATGAGAAGGTGACGGTGTTCGAGCAACAGGCCGAGGTCGGTGGTGTATGGAACTACAACGTCGTCGTGCCCGCTCCGAACCCGGTACCGCAGCTTAGTCCGTTTTATCCCCCAGACAAGCCAATTCGCGTGGGACATGACAGGATCCCGGTCTTCCCGTCTCCCATGTACGATGATTTGAACGCCAACATCCCCAAGACGATGATGAAGTTTTCCGATCTGGACTTTCCTCGAGAATCCTGGATATTCCCTGGTCGTCACGACATTCAGAGGTACATTGTGGAATACTCACATGATGTAAGGGATCTAATCAAGTTCTGCTTCCAGGTGAAGAGTGTTGAGTTGAGAACCGAAGGAGACTACGAGAGATGGCAGGTAGAAGCCCAGTCTACTATCGACGGACAAGTTCTCAGTGAAACATTTGATGCGGTGGTGGTAGCAAACGGACACTATTCCACACCATTTGTTCCAAGCATCAAGCACATCGCCGCATTTCATAAAGCACACCCATCCGTAATCATTCACTCGAAAAACTATCACTCCGTGGATGCTTTCAAAGGCAAGAAGACCATCGTGGTTGGCAATGGGCCGTCCGGGCTAGACATAGCCTACCAGATCAACCGAGTATCCAGCGGACCTACGCTCCTGTCCGTCCGGCACGAAACGCCGCCGGACAAGCTTCGACACACGGGGTGTCGCGAAATTGCCGAGATTCAAGAATTCCTCCTGCAAGCGAGAGGCGTGCTGCTCAAGGATGGGACTATCGAGGCAGATATTGATGCAATTGTCTTTTGTACAGGCTTCCGCTACAGTCTTCCGTTCCTGGGAGAACTAGAGATGGAGTTGATTTCCAACGGTACTTACGTTCACGCATTATACAAACACCTCTTTTGCATCCAGCACCCAACGCTGGTCTTCTCGGTGCTCAACATGGGGGTCGTTCCGTTCCCTCTATCGGAAGCCCAAGCAGCCGTCTTCTCGGCGGTATGGTCCAACCATCTAGAATTGCCTCCTAAACCAGAAATGTTCCGATGGAATAGAGAGGCTGAGCGGCAAGGAGGCGACAAGCTACACGTGCTACCGCATCTCAAGGATGGCGAGTACATGAATGAGCTCCATGATTGGGCAATGACAGCAAATCGACTCGGTAAGGAACCACCGAGATGGGGGGGTGAGGAGTTTTGGATGAGAGGCATCATTGGGGCGGCAAAGGTGAAGTTTGAGGAACAGGGCCGCACTGCAAAAACGCTTGAGGAATTGGGATTTGTATATACTCCCGATGAAGTATAGACAATTAGACTTCATGTTCTGAAAGCCCTTCACCTTCGTATCCCGTTCGGGTTATCCACCTTCTGTCTTGCTCGCAATAATAACCCAGACTAATATACTCCTCCCCCCAAAGAAAAACTCACGTTCTTCCTTTGCGTCACTAATCGGATCCGCCTTTCACATCATTCCTTCCAAATTCCTACTTGCCCGTGGGGATTTCGCAAAATATCCTGTGCTCGTCCGTTGCTACGCAGCTAGTTTGCGGCTGCGGGATTGCCGGGACGGAGTATGCAGTTCGGGTCTTCTACGAGCATGAGTGCTGTAATGTAATACAACGGATGTCTGGAAGTGGACATGAGGACATGTATTCATAACGGGACGCTGGCTACTGTAGACTATGGCTCACGATCCAGGGGCAATTAACCTTGTTGAATATGCAAATCATAGTGCGACCGAATGCAAACAATCATCAGATGGGAGAGACAACGACGTTGAGTTGAAAACACTTCCCGGTATATAAACTCAAGAGGTGATTCCAGGGCCCTGCTCTGTAATTCACTAAGAGGCACTATTCACACAAATCTCACGCATATGGGCCACAAACATTTTGTCGAACTTCTTCTTTTCATTCAAGAGCCCGACGTTCCATGACGAAGCCGTTACGCCTCCACACAGTAGAAAAGAGTACCATAAAAACCAAACGATCATCATGCCATCCATGACAACTTCCTTGTCATTAGTTTTTCCATCTCCCTGCACACCCAGTCAAGACGGACCACATCAGCTCACTCCTCGTAACGAGAGATTTACTGCTTCTTCTGAGAGTCTTTAGCGAAGACAGAGGCATAAGGGTTCAGACGCAGCATAACCTGCTTGTTGCGCAGAGGATTCTTCTTCTGAACGGCACCACGGCGGGTAGTGGCCTCGCCCTTAGGGGCGTTAAGGGAGCTCTGGATTTCAGAAGAGTTGATAAGACGGGTCAAATCAGCCTGGGAGACAACGTTGGAAGGCAGTAGGAAGTCGCGTTTGTGGGCGGAGGCCTCGGTGGTGGAGCCGTAGATCTCGTCGAGGGCCTTGAAGGCGGCAGACGTCCAGACGATGAAGCGGCCAAGGTGACCACCAGGAGCGAGCTGGAGGAGATTCAGGGCGCTGACAGGGCTGATTTCAACACCGGGAATGTTGCGGAAAGCTTTAACGAGTTCCTCGCCATCGACCTCAGGGTTGTAGACAATGAGAGGACCACGGCGCTGACGGTGACGGCGGCCACGGAGCTTGCCCTTACCGGCGCGGAGCTTCTTGGAGTGCTTAGCCTTCTCCAGATCGGGCCCAGCACCGACGGCCTTGAGGAGAGCTAGGGCAGGAGCAGTGCGGCTGCAAGCACCAGCATCAAAGATGGCAGAGTCGACGACGAGGGGAACCTCGGCGACGGTCATGATCTCGTGGCCACGGGCCATCAGGAGAGGAGCGGCGGCGGAGGCAGCCAGGGCGGAGCAGGTAGCGTAGCGCCTGATAAAATTGATTGTCAGTATACTTATGTCCCCAAAGGCAAAGTTTGGGCCACAAGAAATCTGTTGACGCTCTGTCGTATAGAGCACTCACTTCTGGCCCTGGTTGATTTTGACGTGCCACTTGCGCCAGATCTTGGTGGGAGCGAACATGCGACCAGATCGACACATGTTACCAAAAGCAGCCTGACCGGCACGGTGAGTACCACCACCAGAGACACGGGGGATACGAGCAACAGCTCGACCTAAAAGGATGCTAAATCAGTTCTCCGCCATATCAAGTGCGCTGAAAATTAAGAATGCGAGCCATTTGTCGATGTTCAGCCGAGTCAATTCCAACAGTGGCAGCGTCTTTCATCCCGTAAAAAAAAAATTCCCAGCAGCCATCTCTGACTGACTAGGAATTTGTTTTGGACAGCACTTCCAACATCCCATGTATGGTATTGATGTCATTTCCCCCCCTTTCTCGGCTCCATATTGGACATCCTTTCGCAGAATCATCAAAATTGCCTACTAACCAGTTCCCCATGACTCGGCAGAGGTCTGATGACCAGCCTTCTCGCTCACGGCATAAGGTTGGCGCTTGTTTTTAGCCATGCCAGTGTGCACGCGCTGCACAATATCGGGTCGGATAGGGCTGGTGAAGACGGCAGGCACGGGGTGGGTAGCTCCCGTGGGAGCACCATCTTTGCCGATGATAGAGACGGTAGGTCGCGAAGCCATTGTGACGGATTGGACTGGGACCTGAAGCGTAAGTAAGAAAACTGATCGTCAGTGTTGTTCCGTGCAAAAGAGTTCGGCACCTTGGGGGGGTTCTTACCTCGATCGTCGTACGGCGTCGAAATACAGAGGATGGAGTGGGATGTGAGGATACAACCTCGCATTTAGGGACTCTAACGATGAATTTCGCCCGCAGCGAATTTTTGTTAGGCCCACAGGTCAACTTTTTGGTGGGCGGTGGCCCTAAGGTACGTCCTTTAAGCGAGGATGATTCGGGGAGATTTTATTGGACAATGCTCCCTGTATCCACAGTGTCTCTGTACAGTAACCATGAACCGCACTGTATAAAAAACCTACTCTCGATGGATTATGGCTGGTTTGTGATCTATCTTTTATTAATTCATCCGTCTCGAAATGAAGCAGGTATTCATTCCCCTTTAGCTTTATGTTACAAGTACGACACGGATTCCTACGTCTTGTAGGAACACATAACCATAGAATAGGTATATCGTCAGAACCAGCTACTAGGAAGTAGGATTCGTCCTCAAGCATTCAGGACAGTATATATATCTTTAACTATACATGGCATGTGTTACAGGCCATACGGTCTTGTAACGGGTGGATTCGTCTATAGAGTAGCCGAATCCAAGTGTGTCATACGAATGTTATGTATACCTAGGTACCTGAGGTGGTCAAAGATATATGTACTGTTCTGTGCATCCGAATGCTTAAGACCGGATCCCACTTCCAGGTTGCTAGCTCTAGCTCTGACTATATACCTATTCTATGGTCATGTGTTCCTGCGTCTTGTAAGAATCTGTGTTTTATTCTGGAACACTTTGCTTCTTTCCTCTGACTTAAATGTACTATAGAAGACTCTGGTCGAATTCAACGTGACGAAACAGCATAATACTAACAAGCACCTTCAAATGGAGCAGGGCTACGAGCTTAAGGCTCCCTCACCTTGCAGGTGAAGCTAGCGACGTTTTGGCCAAAATGCCATGTCCATGAATGGTTAACCATTCTATGCTCCCATATAATCGTCAGGTCGTAAACTTTTGCACATTATCAAAGTCTCAAAAAATCATCACATAATCCAAATCAAGCACTCCAACTTGAACAAATGCTCCGCTTCTATCTCTACTCCCATCTTCTCCATTCGTCCACAAGCTTGCCCACCTGCTCCTGTTTCCAAGCACTGTCTACATTCGCCCAATCCAGTTGAACAAGCTGATCGTAAATGTCCTTTTCTTTGCCCCGCCTCTGCATGACCTTTTCTTCCAGATATTTGGGGTCATTGCCACGACAAGACCTTCTAAAGACCTCTCTCATTCTGGCCGAGTATAGCTGGCACGTAGCAGACGGTAGTCTCTGCGGCTTTATGTAGAAATTACATGCAATGACGTTTCCGTCACTCAATTTTGGTTTGACGACATCCTCGAAACAGTTGTTGCATACAGTAAACTCCGGGAGAAACTGCATAGTGTGCCAATATCCATCTATGACAGGTGTATCCTCGCGACATTTGGCACCGACGGTCAGATGCCAAAGCTTTTGCGCCAGATCATCCACGTCCGGGGGCTTTTTGGCTGTCATGGCTTTATCTGACGTGGTTTCCAAGGCATCAAAGAACAAGACGAACTCTTTCCTGTCCGGGGCAAAGTGCAAGGCACATACACCAGCACGCGGTCGAGAGTCAAGTGGTTCAAAAATACCAGTCAGATTTGGCAGTAAAAGCTCGACTATTCTGGCGCACTGGTAGCAAATCGAGAAATTGTCTACCGGCAAGCGAGTGTGAGGATCCTTGACAGTGAGCCAGTTTTGTGTGGCCCTTTTGCTACCGGGACATGGTTCTCTGGTGGAGATAGAACCCATGTTGGCGATTTGTTGCAAAAGACGAAGATCGGGCACGTCATCTTTTAAGGTGAGTAACCAGGCTATTCTGTACCAAGGACTGACGCCAAAATCACACGAGATAGGCTGGTTCGATGGTTGCAACATCGGTTTGAACAACGTCTTGTAATCGGACTTGGCAAATGTGCTATTATAGCAACTGGGACAGATGTCGAAGTTGGTATGTGGGATCGTCAGCCAGTCCATCAGACCTGCGAAAGGGTTCTGCCGAGGACATGCTGGCAAGGTTTCAGCCCCACCGTTGCTGTTATGTTCTGAGTGACGCCTGTATGCCCCCATAGGTCTCTCTGTAGGTAAGCCATCCTTTTCAGGGTCGAACGGCGCTGGTGCCCAAGTTTGTGATGTTTTCCCTGTTGCAGGGATAGAGAGTGTCTCATTGGCTATATCTCTTGAACACCAGGCTTGGCTGACTGGGGACGGTTCTGGCATAGATAGACCAGACAATTCTGCGGTTTTCGGTGGCCGTGCCTCGGATGTTGTACCACGAATGCCCGAGCTCCCGTCTGAAGGAAGGTCGTCATCGGGGTATGGAAGCTGGACTTTTGAAGCTCTAACCGGTTGTTCAACGACCCGGGATTCCGGGCTTCCAGCTCCCCTTGAAGCTGTCTTGGAAGCTTCGTAAGCCATTGCACCTGCTGCAGCTGTGGGTGGGATGGTAGATGTTCGGGAGGTGGATCGAGCATGTCCAGAGAATTCGTCTCTCCTTTCCTGTCGGGCCGAGGTCTTTGACTCTTGGACGACAATTGGCCTTGACGACAGGTAGCCCGAATCGCGAGGACTTTTGGAATATTCATCCCTGGAGTGGCTTGGATCTCGCGAAGGCCGGGGAGACAATCTGGGCCTGGGTCCCTCCGGGCGAGCATGTGGTCTCGAGTGGTCAGGCTTATCGCTCCTTGATTGCGGATATTCGTCCCTAGTGCGGGTTTCAACATCATGCATCATTCTGCGTCGCGGACGATCATTGTCTGTATCTGCATTTGATCGTGTATCAGAGGACATTTGATCTTGTCGACAAGCATCCCGATCTGTTCCCCGGTCATGAGTCTCGAATTGATGGCTGGTTCGTGAAGGAGACCGAGCGCTATATTCCACCGAGGACTGTGGCATACCTCGGTACAGCTTCTCCCGTCCTGCAGGACCACTTGACACAATCTGCGGGGATAGAAGATGATCGCCAGGTGGCCGAGATTGGCGGTATTCGAAATGATCGGGTTGGGTGCCGGTGGCAGCAGTAGATAGAGCCCGATAATGCTGGGGAGGATGGCGACCATCCATTTCGGTATCTATTGGTGGCAGATGTTGCTTACCCTTGCGCCGTTCCAGACCATGACGGGTGGTATTCGCTCTATCATTGTCCTGAGCAACTTCCAGCCCCGAGCTTTTCTCTCCTGAGCTCTGCTCTTGTGGGTGATGTCCTCCCACATCTCTTTTGACCTTGTGCGTGGTCTTTACGGTACGTGCATGATCCTTCGCATTCTCTGGTACAATCACAAAACGTCGTTCTGGGTTGTGCTCATGTACTTCCATGATGATTGGATATTGGTCGACTTCGCCTTTGGAAGGCGGTTCGTCTTCAGATGCAGCGGCTGGCGTAAATGGTCCATATTCCCTAGCAAGAGAGTCAACTTCATCCTCAATAGTAACCGCTGGAGGGTGCTTTTTCCTGAGAGGAGGCGCTGGCGCTAGGTAAACAGTTCTAGGAACCAGGCCATGGGCAGGAACTGGCGGGGGAACCGGGTCTGGAGGAGCAAAATGTGACACGGGCGAAGGTGATGGCGAACTTGAACTATTTCATGTTAGGTCAGCGGACAGGTTCACGGATCACACGTATGAGGAGGGCATGAGTCGGGGAGGCAGCACTGACGGGACAGTGCTCCGAGCTCGTGACGTGGTGAAATAGCCCTTGTCGAGCAAGCTCTGGATGTTTAAAGCATCCCCCATCCTTAACTTAAATTGTTGGTGTCTTCTGCAAGCAGTGGCAGCGCCAGACGAGAGGCATTGCACCAGCTCCTAGGCAAGTCACGGTGTCGACTGTGCGCCAGGGCAAGCTTCCTGCAAAGTACCGAGGTAGTGACAGCGTTGTTATCGTTGTTAAAAACGCACAGCAACGATGCTCCACCAGGCAGCATGCCGGATCGTGCTGGCAGTGGAGGTGCTTAGCCGGTCGACGACAACTCGGAGACAAGGAAATCGTCAGAAAGTAAATGACAAATGACGTAGCTCCGTTGCCGGGCTGCCTGGAGTCGTCAAGCAAGCCCCCGAGGACAGGGCTTGCGGCTTGCGGGCTGGATCGCCGAGTATTGAAGCAAGCAACAGCACAGCACGGACGGTGGCGGGGAGGCTGACAAGCTGACCAAAACAACCAACACAGCAGACGCTATTGACGCTTCGACAAGTTATTATTCTCGATTGTGCAAAGTCTTGTGGAACTTGACAGGGACAGCGCTATGGTTGTGTTGGGGATTGACGGGGTTGATGTCTGGACCATGGACCACGCAGTTCAGTTCAGCCAACGGCATGTGGCGATGACATACTGAGTACTCCGTACTTGGTTGACCCCCACTGTTTACCCCTCCTTCGGTGGGTTGCGGCGAAGTATCCGCTATTGTGTTCGCCATCGCCAGATCAACCACCCTAGGCCAACACCGACTGACTGTCTGTCAAGGACGAAAATTATGTCACGGCACGACGATCAACCTGATCGATGATTCTGAGCAGGATACGAAGAAGCACGTCTCTTTCTTCATATAAGAAAAAAGGAAAAGGAAAAGGAAATAAATAAACAACCAGTTACCGATCCTTCTGTCATGACTTGAGTCGTTGTCACAAAAGGGCAAATGTTGTCCACGTCGGCTGCACGTTAACACGTCTGGTGCCATTTTTAAATCTCACCAGCCAATATCTGCATACCCTGATGTCTTATGCAAATGCAGAAAAGTACCAGTGACCACAATATCTGATATTATACAACACAGCCGTCGATCCAAGATGGTTATCCTTACACGTTAATAAACCCGCTGAACAATACCCAATGCGCCCAAGTAGTCGGTCCTCCTTCTCAGTCAAACGATCCGTCTACCCACCCCCTTTCGTCTAGTCTTCCAAGAACTCTTGGATATCAGCGTCCTCATCCTGCGCTGCCCTCCGCCTCTCATCCTCCTCCAGCAGCTCCCTGAGCATCTGTCTTTGCCGGACCCGAGCCTTCTGACCCCAGTCCGAGCCTGTGCCACCCGCCCCGTCATTGTCATCATCCGCGTAGAGCTTCTCCTTGATACCGCGGTACTCATTCGGCGTGAGTTCTGGATGGGGCAGTGTCCCGTCTTCTCCGCGAGCTTTCCGGTCATCGCTCTCCATCTTCCTCACTGCGCCCTTGGTGACGAACTGCTGTAGATATGGTCTCAAGAGCATGTAACCTCCTGCGATAACAATGACACGGATCCAAGCTTGAGGAGTCATGTTGTTGACGCCTTCTGCGATGTTGCGAGTGGCATTAGCACCATATTCTGTTAGACGCGCTGCAAACTGGCCAAGGATGTTGAACCCGGGACGGTCCACGTCCGCGTCCACGTCCGCGTCCACAGGATGCGCTTGTTGGTCCATTCTGAGCAAGAACGAGTTGGTAAGACCGATGATGGGCCTAGATGCGACGAGCGCTGGACTGATTGTAGTTCGCTATGACAGTTTATTCGCCTTGTGCAGAGTATGCGAAGTGAGGTGCAATTGACAGAAAATTGTTGCGGCGAGTGGATCCAGTGGCCCAAGAGAAGAAGGAGCCGTAGGTTTTCAATCTATAAAAGTTTGGGGAGGGATTGTCCGACAAGATTATAAACTAAACTGACAAGTCAATGAAGGAGGAGGCCATGTCCAAAGACTCGAGGATAAGTGCTATGTTCAGTGGTCAGAAGGCAGGGATTCTTCGTCTTTCTTCCATCTCTTTTTTTGGATGCAAATTTATCCGGCTGCCCCCGATGGCGCCTACGACTGTCTGTCTGGCCCGGGGTTTCACCACGCAGCGGCTTGGACCCTGCAACATCTGTGCTCCGATCTCTTGACGCAACATTGAAGCCTCTTGATTGAGCAGAGATGCGCTTGTACACTAGACCACGAGTGACCTTTGGTAACCCTCGAAGATATTGCACGTTTTACACGCCAACAACGCGTTTGGGCTAGTGCGGGCGATAACGGACTGGCCACAGTCCTTCCAACGACGTTAGAATTTAACCATTCCAATGTTTCCCAACCAATAATCAAAGTCTTTTGCCACGGATTTACAATTGATGACAGTTGTAGCAGTCATTATGTCGGACAAGTACTATGAAAAGTTTGAGACTCTTCAGGCTTCCCGTGGAGCAGATTTGGGCCCCGAGGGTCCTGGCGTTAACAGCCTCTCGCCGTACGCAGTATACGCAGAATATCGCCGAGTCGGATGCGGCAATCGTACAAGGTCAACGGATTGCTAAACCAGGCTCGCAAGTCTCTCGCCAAGTTCCACTTCGATACGTTGAAGCATCTAGGCCAGAGTTTATTGATTCTACCAACCACGACGATGATTTTCCAGACAGCAGCTTGGGTGCATGGCCCGTTGTGCTCAGAGCCTGCTGCGTTTCGTTCTGCAGCTACGACTGGATCAATAGTCACTTTTTCCTGCTTGAAAGTTCTCTAACATATATGTGCTTGTATAGATTGGCCCTCTGCCTGCAACTGGCTCTGACCGTTCTTGTAGGCGTTGCTAATTTCCAAGAATATTACCAGACGGGGCCAGTAAAGGACTATACCGCCAGCCAATCGCTTGAATTCCAGCAATGCAGTAATCTCGCATGTCGTTTCTGTCACTACTCACAGGACACGTCTTTGATAGCTACGGGCCTCGCGCTCTGTTTTCCGTAGGGTATCTTCTGCAGGTATCTGGTCTGATGATGGCGTCCTTGTCATCCTAGTACAACCAGTTCATGCTGTCCCAAGGCCTTTGCAGCGCTATTGGTGTTTCTGCTGGTTTCTGGGCTGTTCTTGTCTCCGTCATCGGCTGGTTCAAGAGGCGCCGCGGAACAGCATTCGGCATCTTCGCTACCACAGTCTCGGCGGAGTCGTCTTTCCAATCATATCGAGTTGTCTCATCAAGTCTGCCGGACATGGCTGGACTATGTGAAGCGCTGCTTTTATCATTCTGGCCTTGCTTGTCGTTGCGAACTTGATTATCAAACCTGCCATATTAGCGGGCAACAGCCCATCTCGCAGGAACCATTTCGCGACATAAAATTCTCCTGCTTTATCAGTATTGCTTTGATCCCTTTCGGCCTATATACACCAATCGAATTCATCCCCACTGTAGTCAAGGCAGAGGGCATGAGGGACTGTTGGCCCATATTCTGATGGCTTTTACAACGCTACAAGTTATTCAATGATGAGCATACCTTCCTTGAAAACTGCGCTGGCGCTTGCTCCAATTTGATTGGGCGTGCAGGATCTGGCCTGCTATGGTGCTGGCATCTTCTTTATGGCGGGTTTGTATCTCCGGTGGAGGTAACGACGCTGCCACTGTTGCTCTTCGGGGAGCACTCATGGCTAGGATCTCGCTTAAAGAGAAAATTGGCTATCGAAACGGTATCAGCCAATTGGTCAGCGCCGTTGGCGGCCTAGTGAAATCCCCCATCACTGGAGCCTTTTCTCAAGGGACCAGGAGAAGCATATGGGTTCAAAGCGTTTGCTGGGTATTCATCATCAATGGTACCACAGGCATCATCGCGGCGCGAGTTTCAGCAACCGGTTTCAAGCTTGGCTCTTGGCGTTATATTTGATGCTATCGACTCACGACTTCGTGTGTGGTGAAAGACGTGCAAAAAATTAGTGCATTTGATGTCTAATGCAAGAGACAATTTAAGTACGTGAGAAGCAGAAGACTGTGGTAATAATATACTGCATTTGGTGAATATTGGGGAGCGACTGAGAGTAAGTATATTGCTTGTTGTTCATCATCGGACGTATAAGGCAAGAAAGGAGATTCGGGCTAGCTAAAAGTAAGGCCGTATGGACCGAATTCCATTATTTCCCATTAAAGCCGATTGGGAAACGTGAAGCGCTTGAATGATGGTAGTCATGAGTTGAATGGAAGGAGTGGTAGAGTGCTCACGTGACTCCCTGACCATCACCCGTTGCTAGAGTGGACTAACTTGGCTTGCCCCTTGTCTCTACGTGGGCCGACGAAAGCTGCAGCCCATGCATGGGAATTGCATTGGAGCTCATAAAAATTTCCAAGGCACTTTCTTACGGGGTAATTCGCAACCACACCTTTTATTGCATCCTCCACTCATTTTATGCTTTCGTCGTTGGATTTCCTTCTCTGATCAGTTTGGAGAGTCTCGAGATGTCGTCCGCCTTCAGATCTGTTGCGCCGTTCCTGCGGACTGCGCGGCATGGCCTGCGCGGTGGCCGCATCAATCCCCTTCAGTTATCCCTCAAGCCTCAGGGTGCTGCTGGCATCCTTAATATTTACCGCTCATACGCCGTGTTTGAACGAACAAAGCCCCATGTGAACATTGGTACCATTGGTCATGTTGATCACGGAAAGGTATGCAATTGAGTTGGATGTAGAAAGGACAAGAGCTGATGATGATTAACTTCTTGCGTCACCACAGACCACTCTTTCTGCCGCAATCACAAAGCGACAAGCCGAAAAGGGCCTCGCCAACTTCCTCGAATACGGTGCTATTGACAAGGCGCCAGAAGAGCGAAAGCGAGGTATCACCATCTCTACTGCCCACATTGAGTACGCGACTGATGCTCGCCATTACTCTCACGTCGACTGCCCTGGCCACGCCGATTACATCAAGAACATGATTACTGGTGCTGCTAACATGGATGGTGCCATTATTGTCGTCGCTGCCTCGGATGGTCAGATGCCACAGACCCGTGAGCACTTGTTGCTTGCTCGACAGGTTGGTGTTCAGAAGATCGTTGTCTTCGTCAACAAAATCGACACGATCGACGATCCTGAGATGTTAGAGCTCGTAGAGATGGAGATGCGCGAGCTTCTCAGCACTTATGGCTTCGAGGGCGAAGAGACTCCCGTCGTTATGGGCTCTGCGCTCTGCGCTTTGAATGACCAGAAGCCCGAGATCGGCAACCAGAAGATTGATGAGCTCATGAAGGCCGTTGACGAATGGATCCCTACCCCCGAACGAAGCCTGGACAAGCCTTTCCTGATGTCCGTTGAGGATGTGTTCTCCATCTCTGGACGTGGTACTGTCGTCTCCGGTCGTGTCGAGCGTGGTGTCTTGAAGCGTGATGAGGAAATCGAGCTGGTCGGTAAGGGCACGGAAGTCATCAAGACCAAGGTCACCGATATCGAGACTTTCAAGAAGTCCTGCGATCAATCTCAGGCTGGTGATAACTCTGGCCTCCTCATCCGTGGTGTCCGTCGTGAGGATGTGCGCCGTGGCATGGTTGTCTGCAAACCCGGCACCGTCAAGTCTCACACCCAGTTCCTTGCCTCTCTCTACGTCCTCACCAGAGAGGAAGGTGGTCGCCACACCGGCTTTCACGAGCACTACCGCCCTCAGCTCTACCTCCGTACGTCTGATGAATCCGTTGATCTGACCTTCCCCGAGGGTACCGATCATGCTTCTGGTAGGATGATCATGCCTGGCGACAATGTCGAGATGGTTGTTACCATGACCAACCCCAACGCCATTGAAGTTGGTCAGCGATTCAATATTCGTGAGGGTGGTAAAACTGTCGCTACTGGCCTGATTACTCGCATCGTAAAATAAGGCGGATGGAATATATCGCGCTCAACATGGGTAACAGACTAAGGATGAATCCGTCGTTGGACGACTGGTTAAAAATCAATGCCGATGACGTGTTCGAGACTTTCTTCAAAGGCGTTTATGAGGCGTAACTTGAGAGTGAAATGTACGAGAAAGATACTAAAATCATGAGCGGGAGGCTCACTGCATATTTCCCAGGATCTGGCCTGGATATCTCCACTCTGCTTCTTCCCATGTCTTCATTGTACTATAGACGAGCATATAGGGAAGGGACAGTAATATAAGGACCAAAGCCATATCGAAAGTCGCCAAAGACATGATTGCACTTGTTATCGCATTTATGGATTGTCACGGCGAGCAATGACTATCCTGGTGCCGGATGCTGCACTTCAAGGTCTTACCCAACACCTATGAACGATCTGCTGGCAATTGCCCCTAAATGAAATGAAATATCACGTTTGTAATAGGCATAGTCAGACGCCCAAGAATATTCCACGAACCTCAATTTTGTCTCAAGGGTATTACATTTTAACAAGCGTAATCATTAAGTTTCGAAAGGCCTGAAACATCTTGTAGGTCCAATGCAAAATTGTATTCGTTTATCCGCGAAGGAGGTTCGTCAGAGCACGATCTTCCTCAAAAGCAAGCAAGCCATTAAACTCCAGTTCCAAGCGGCCGCTGCCCTGTTAAATGTCTTATCTCGGCGCAAGGCCATGCATCCTCCCGCATCCATTTCAAATCCAATCCCCCCCTCTCTCAAGCATTTTACGTGAGGCGAGTTGATTATCGGTACTGCAGATGAAGAAAAGAAAAAACTCAAGTCAGTGCTGGACATTGGCTAACTGTTGACACTGAATCTGATATATTGTAGAAGGGACAGACAGCAAGGAATGGTTTTCGCATATTCTGATCGATGGCTGGAAAGGAAACATTGCTCTTACCTTGACGAAGCCAATGTCCTTGGACTTCTCACGGAAGCATTGACGGCACAGGTTGAGGTCGTACTTGCGGATAAGACCAGCTTTGTGCTTGCAGACGCGGCTGTAGAAAAAAAAAATTCCAACGTTAGAAAAATTATGTTCTAGTGTATCGGTCGTTGACGCTCGAGTATTTGCATGGCCGGAGCAATTTTTTTCTTGGTTGAGGGGGCGACAACTTCACGGTGTCGTTTGCAAGGACCTCACGACCGTATGAACATGTCCCCAGACCAGACTAATTTCGAAAATGAGATGAGTTATCATACCAGCTGCGAGAGCCCTTGCCGTAGTTTCGGGGGCGCGAGTTCCAGACACTTTCGTGAGACATGATTGCGGTGTTGTGGTGACTGCAGCTCTCTCGTGGGATTGAAAGGAATTATCGCGATTTCGCACACATTACAAGCACACGGTGGGATTCCGTGCTGGCTGGCGATTGGAGGGTTGCGAGCCCCGACGGGCTTTGAGTGTGCTGGGATCACGTGCCCCGGGGCCTAGAAAACTCGCCTAAATTTGTTCTCGTTATCTTATCTGCACGTGAGAGCCGGTGGAGTTTTGGGCTTGTGGAGGGCGATGCCAATGGTAAGTTCCCAGGGAGGAGCGGGGAGGCACTGGGGACTTTTTAAATTGAGACCTGGTTATGCACTGCAAATGGGTTGCGAGGGCTCGATTAAAAAGTCCGGTCGATGGGAGGGGCAACACTGGCATGTGTTTGGTTGGTACAGTGGAGACAGCTTAATCCGGCAATCACCTTTTCTCCAATCCCCACCGTGGCTAGGTGACGCTATTGTATCTAAGGTTTGATATAAGGTGAGCTCCGCGTCAAGTGGCAAGCTGGCATCTTAATACTCCTAAGCATCATCGATTGACTGCCAATCTTTCAACCAAAAAACAATCGTACTAAACTATCGGTAAGCTTTGTCTCTTTGTACTGTGACATACTCTCCGCAATTGGATTGTGTAGATATCGGAAAGCAATCTTCGTTGACTAACTTGATTTTACAAAAGATCAACGTTTGACCATCATGATCCCGATCAGAAGCGTCGTGCTCGCTGCCTTAACCGTCGTTGCGGCTGCGGGGTCCGCTGTTATCGACCTTACACCTTCTAACTTTGATGAAGTGGTTCTGAAATCTGGAAAGCCTACGCTTGTTGAGTTCTTTGCTCCCTGGTGCGGCCACTGCAAGACGCTTGCTCCAATATACGAGGACCTTGCCCATGCTTTCGAGCATGCCACGGACAAAGTTCAAATTGCAAAGGTCGACGCCGATGCTGAGCGAGCTCTGGGAAAGCGATTTGGCGTTCAGGGTTTCCCGACGCTGAAGTTCTTCGATGGGAAGTCTGACGAACCCGATGATTACAAGTCTGGCCGTGATCTGGAGAGCCTGTCTGCGTTTATCACTGAGAAGACAAATGTGAAGCCCAAGAAGAAGTTGGAGATGCCCAGCGAAGTTGTCATGCTGACGGACACGACGTTCGCGGAGACTGTCGGCAGTGACAAGAACGTGCTGGTTGCGTTCACTGCCCCCTGGTGTGGGCGTAAGTTGCCGTGACACTATATTCTCAATCATGATTTAAGCATCTAGAGACTGACCTTTGCGTTCGACAGACTGTAAGAGTTTGGCTCCTGTTTGGGAGAGCGTTGCTCTTGACTTTGCCAACGATGCAAATGTGGTTATTGCCAAGGTTGACGCCGAAGCACCCAACAGCAAGGGCGTCACCCAGGAGAACGACGTTTCTTCCTACCCTACCATCAAGTGGTTCCCCGCCGGCAGCAAGACTGCTGAAGAGTTCAACAGTGCACGATCCGAGGAGGCTATCGTTGAGTTTATCAACGAGAAGGTCGGCACGCAACGTGTTGTGGGAGGTGGCCTGAACGCTGTTGCCGGCACGATCGAGGCCCTCGACTCGTTAGTGGCCAAGTTTACTGGCGGCGCCAATATGGATGAAATTGCCGCCGAGGTCAAAAAGACTGCTAGTGAGTACAACGAGGAGGCCAAGTATCAGTACGCCAAGTACTACGTTCGTGTCTTCGACAAGCTTAGCGCCAGCGATAACTATGTCGCTAAGGAGCTTGCCCGACTGGAGGGTATCCTGGCCAAAGGTGGTCTGGCGCCATCTAAGCGCGATGAGATCAAGAGCAAGACCAACATCCTTCGTCGCTTCGCTGAGAAGGCCGCCGAGAAGGCCGAGGAGCTGAAGGACGAGCTGTGAGTCAGTGGCACATCTGCCATAGAGTTTCTGGAGCTAGTAGTCACACAGCAAAAGGAGCATGAATAAATGGCTGTCAGTCATACAAACAAGCATATGGAAGTAATTGGTGCAAGGACTCAACAAACGGTTTTCTGGTCAGCCGAGGTAATGAAAATGTAAATCATGAAGACAAACGTTACTGTGGTATTTGGAATTCTAGATATGGAACGAAAGAAACAAAGACGCACTAGTAAAGCGGAATGAAGAAACACGAAAACAAACCATGACGTTCGACTTGACCATATACACTTGAGGTTCCACCCTACCGTAATTCTCTCGATCCCTTTGATTCACCTATGACTTCGAGGAGCCTTCCTTCGCTTTGCTTTCCTGAAGGGCAGCCTCCAAATTGTCCAGCCTGCGAGACATTTCATCCACTACGTGCCCGGATAATTAGCCGACTGTGACCGCGAGACTCAACGGTTTTCTGAACGGAGAAATACTTTTGACGTAAATGACAGCCAAAAAACAAAAAAAAAAAAAAAAAAAAAAAAAAAAAAAAAAAAAAACA
>KQ061709.1:49133-86892 GCA_001008035.1 Atkinsonella texensis | reverse complement strand
CCCGGAAAATTAACCCCATTTGCCCGGAAACTCAAAGGTTTTTTAAAAGGAAAAAAATTTTTAAAAAAAAAAAACCAAAAAAAAAAAAAAAAAAAAAAAAAAAAAAAAAAAAAAAAAAAAAACCATAATGATGATGATAATAAATAATTCCTCCGTCCAAGGCGACGAGGTAGAAGCTTACTTACTCCTGGCGAATATCTCAGATGATACGCTCGCAAACTTATTAGACAAGGTGTTCAGTAACTCTTCCACGGCAGCCGAAACATCAGAGTGTGAATGGTCAGGAGACTGTTCAGGTTTTACGACAAGAGTCAGTGGCTTCCATTTGACGAGGGAGAAAAACACACAAGGGCAGTAGCATCTCAGCGAGATGGCCCAGCCGATACACGGTTCTGGAAGCGAACAAACGGCAAGGAAACGTGGAGGTGATGGGTGAGAGCAGCATACACTTGGTTTTTCGGCCGAAGAGTCTGGAGCATTGGAAGACATGCTGAACAAGATAGGAGAATTGCTGTCCTTTTTGGCCGCCTTGGTGATACTCGAAGGTTTGCATGCGGTTCACCTGTGGAGAGGCCGGGAACAGGCGGGCATTGCTGTATGGTACTGTACATATGTATGCGTTCAGGTCTGGTCCTCTGGTACAGTGGGTGGAATATTGTGCTGTAATATTGGCATTGCCAGACCCGCGGTTCCTGGCCTCGTGTCTTGCTGCTCCAGGCCGAGGCTGGTTTCAGTGGGAATTCAGGGCGCGATAGCACTTGCTGGGGGGCGCCTCCCTGATAGCCTGCCCGCGTACTAGCCCTGCTCAGCACTCCCGTTTGCAGCGCAGTTCCCGGAAAGTCGCCGAAGCCACATGCTTAGCCTCTCGTAGCCTCTCGTAGCCCCTCAGCTGCGTCACACCGGACCGGCCGCCCTGCGCCAGCATCCACCTCCCACCATCATCAAATCACCGGCTTTTGGGTCCTGGCGACGTGGAGGCTTTGCAACCTCGTAAGTTTAAATAAGCCGTTTGATCATCTCTTCTTTTTTCTTTGTCGCTCCTCGCTCCTCGCTTGAAGTTGACTCCAATGACTCTTCTTCCCCCCCCCCTTTTGCCTTCTTCTTCCAACATGTATTAAGCGAAGCCTTGCTGCTTACCACGAGATAACACTTGCTTGCTAAAGTCTGCGTCTCGCCATCGCGGAAGCAGAACTGCTAGAATGGTGTCTAGGTAGCCTCACGAAGTCTCTCTCTCGCCTCCCCTTCGCCTCCCCCCAACGCTCGTCAATGAAAGATGCCACCAGCGCAGAATCCAGTGGGGGCCTTTCTCTTCATCCTCGTCCTTATATGGCTGCTCTTCCCCGAAAGCGATTATCGAAGCCAATCACTCTCACGGTCCGATGTTGCAGCCGACCGCCTGTCGAGATATCGAGATGCTCTAGGTGTCTTGAACAGGACGAATTGGGGTGACTTCTCGCCTCAAAATAAGACTGCTGATAACGGAGACGTCACGGCAGCCAAGTTCCTAAATCTCACAGGGTTCAGAGAACATGATGGGTTCGCATGGGACGACCTTGAGACATTTCGCCAAAAAGGCCTACGGCTAAGCAGACATGCCGTACCACCCGTTCATGGCCAACAGCTCTGGGACGTCGCTCTGGGGGCCCCGATCTGGATGAATGCATCAGGTACTGTTCATGGCGGATGGGTGCGTCGACCGGGCTCCGTGACCCGCGGCTTCGACAGCTACAACTTGACCAGGAATGCGCCAGATGTCGAATGGGTCGGCCATAAGGTGGAATGGGCGAGGAATGTCACGGGCGAGTCGGGCAAGATGATCCTGCGCCTGCACGGGAACCGAACGGTCAATCACTATGAGCAACTACCCGTGGATATGGCGCCGTTGTCGGGCGGCAACATCCGTAGCCTGCGAGCGACAGCCACGATCGAGGACACGACTGGTTCTGGCCTGAACTGGGAAGTGAATCTATGGGGTGTGCATTGGCCGCGGCAGGGTGTGATCCTCATGACGACAACCAGCGAAAAGTTTGAAGGCATCTTTGCGCTACCTCACCTGTCACCGGGTCCGGATTTCTTCCAGTCCAGTCAGATGCTGCTCAACAAGACTCTCGCGAGGGTGATTCGACGCAAGGAGAAGCATGTTTACGTGGACCAGCAGATGCCCTGGAACTCGGACATTGAGAATCCCATGTATACGGCGTATCCCTCTCCGCACTGCGAATACATCATGTATGCGCAAGTCCATCCACCTCTGCCGCATACTCATAACGACAACGGGGACTCCCCAGCACATGACGTAGAAGACATGATCCAGGCCATCGAGTCTGAGCTGCAGTATCCTGTGGGGGCGCCGATCCCCAAGATCCCTAAGCTCAAGATATCAGCCGTAATCTACTCCCCTGACTGCGCATTCTTCCTCGAAACCAAGGGAAGCCCGGATTTCCCCCCTAGCGAGGGCGACCACCTCGTCGGCACGAAGAAGGAGGTTCACACCCACCGAATCAAAACATGGCTACTGCTGTACGCCCTCGTCGTGTTCGGCCAAGTCCGCCTCCTGAGAGATCAGATGAAGGAGTCATTTACGCCGTCAACCATGGGGCGAGTGAGCTTCGGCACCATAAGCATGATGTTAATCGTTGATGGCATGACCTTCACCGCAGCAGCAACCTGGGTTTCCTCTGCGGCAGCCACCTTTCTGCCCACACTGGCATTGATGTTTGCTTCGTTTCTGAGCATGACAATCGGAGGCAGTTTCCTGGCAAAGATCCACGAGGTCCAGCTCCCTCAGGGCAGCACCCGACAGACGCAGCCATCCACGGCTCAGACCTCTACCACTGCGACACCACCGCCAGCAGCGCCAGCACTTGCTCTCAACACAGGCTCACTGCTTCCCGGACCTGCGACGGCCTCTACGCCCGTCATCGTCCCCTCTGACCAAGATGTATCTGCTGCGATTGCGGATTCCGCGTCCGCCGTCCCCCTGAACGCTTCATCTCGCCGCACCGACTCTTCTCCTGCCCCTACACCACTCACCTTCCAAGCCATCATTGGCCGCTTCATACTCTTCTCCCTCTGCATCTCGTTCCTCGCCATCTCGTCCTTAACATGGTACCCTCTTCCTCGCTCCATCTTCCTCAACGCATGTGCAACAATCTACCTCTCCTTCTGGGTACCCCAGATCTACCGCAACACCATCCGCAACAGCCGCCGAGCGCTCGCCTGGCCGTTCGTCACAGGACAGTCCATCCTGCGCCTCCTCCCAATCGCCTATTTCTGGGTCAAAGAGGACAACTTCCTATACGCAAGTACCGACACACGCGCCTTCATCTTCCTCGCAGGATGGGTCTGGGTCCAGGCTGTCGTCCTGGCAGCCCAACAGACGGTCGGTCCAAGATTCGGTATCCCCGTCGCTTGGACCCCAGACGCCTGGGACTACCATCCCATCTTGCGCGAAGACCACATGGAGACAGGGGGACTGCCAATCGGCCTGATTGTCCCCGAGGAGAACATCGTCGCGGACAGAGCCACAGCGAAGAGCGCAAGCGCCGTGAGGGCCATTGACTGCGCCATCTGCAGGGAGGTCCTCGAAGTGCCGGTCCTCAAGGCCGGCGAGGAAGATTCCTCCGTGGCAGGCGTGTTTGCTCGCCGGATGTACATGGTTACGCCGTGCAGGCACATATTCCACACGGCCTGCCTGGAGAGCTGGCTGCGCTTCAGGCTGCAGTGTCCCATCTGTCGAGACGAGTTACCTCCTGTGTGAACCAGGCCGCTTTGATCACGTCAAGATGCGGGGCGGGGGTGTTGTAATTTTATGGGCGGCATGGGCGTTACGTGGAACACTGAGCGATTATGTACATGTGTATGATTATCTATGTTTGGTTTAGATCGCGTTGACATTTTGACTTGTGCTTCCATACCGCCTTCCCACTCCGCTTTATGGTACGCACATACCCGGGGGCAAATCAATTCTACATAGGGTCTACCGAGTTTGCATCGTCGTCTGTACTCACGCGCATGTTTTTGGACTGTCCCTTCCTGCCTGCGTCTTTTCGCCTAACCGCTTGTGCGAAGTGCGCGGCATTCTGGAACATTGAATGTGATGGAGCCCTCAGAGAGGGAGGAGGTAAATCATGGCTAATCACAACCGCTGCCGCCGCTTTAAATTGGTCTGGGTATCCGGCTACATTGAGGCTCACAAGAGAACAAGACAGGATGGAATTATCATTTCCTCTTGTTGAAAAATTGACTTGACAAACTAGCCAAACGTTTATCCGTCCTGTCGTTGAAACACAGCCACCCTCCTAACCACATAGATAAAGACATAGACAGTAGATTCCAGTATTTTAGTTTCTCCGACGAAGTAAATCCAATGGTCGTCAGCGCAGAATGCGCCTTACTTCATCATTGTCGCCTGGCTTGAAGATACTATACGTTCAACCTCAAGTCCGCGACTAAGGAGCAGTCTCTGAGCATGCAGCATTCTTGAGTGAAACCAAAAGTGTATAATGCCGCTTGCCATCAACTGTTGCCCATATGTACCCAGATTCGGGGCGGCAAAGTGAGAAGTCCAATACTGCTTCACCCAGAACAACAGACCTACCGTGTCGTAGTCGTCGGATGAAAGCGTGCTTCTACCACTTGATGTGAGTCATCCTGACCCTATCGTCAGCCTGGCCTTCATGCACAGCTCTTGTGCCTACACGCAGGTCTGCAGAGCGAGATCGTAGATCAAAATCTACTGACTTCACCATGACTCTCCTTTCTTCAGGAATGGGTTCTGTTGGTATTGAAGTTGTATCGACCTCGTGAGACAAAGTCATGTTACACTCCTCAACATGCATTACCCATTGCCCAATGTTGGCAGCCAGCTCGCTATCCCACATTCCCTCTCGTCTCCCACTACTTCGCAGCAATTGGATGGCCTGGCGGCGAAGTCTTGGCTCGCGACACTTGGTAGCTACTACGAAAAGCGGCGGCACAATACCCAAGTCGGCTGAAAAGCTAGGCTTGATGTGACTGGCGCGTAAGTTACCAGCCTTGAAGCCACCCTTTGTGCTTGAATGCTGGTGATGCTGGCATTCTTTGCCATGAGAACATGATTCCCCGGCCGCCTTGCGCTCCTGAGCACCGACCACTTCCCAACCAAGATCGACAATGGCTTTGAAATGCGGTAAGAAGGCGTCGAATTTGACCTCGGTGTCGCAGAACATCATGAGAAAGAGGATGTTGGTGTTTATTTGAGACATCTTCAGCGCCGCTATGCCTGCCTTCTCAATTTCATTGACGCGAGGATCCAAACGCGATTGAAAGATATGCTCAAATGCTTCTGCCCAAGAATCTATTTGAGCTTTGAGATTCTTACCATACTGCATCCACGAAGCTGGTAAAACGTTGCTCTTGTTATTATTGGCAATTTGAAGGCGTTCGATGAACCTGATGAGCTTTTCACCTAACATATCCGAGGCTAGGCGGGCATCTAAAAGGTTTGCAAAGTGGCCTGGAATAAAGATATTGTTCGGTGAGCCGGGTGATGAAATCTCGCATGAATTTGTCGACGAGCCTGGCGAGTGTGGTTGTCGCGGAGCAAGCCGAATGACATACGGCTGAGGGAAATGGAACGCCATGTCATATGACTTCGCTTGGATCGCTAACCGTGTGAAAATGAAGAGCAGTTCATCTTCTATATGTCCTTCGGGTCTTGGAGTTCGATGATTTGGATATTGTGATTGCAGTTGTTCAAGCAAGCCGAGACCTGTCTGAATCTGAGTAATAGCTTGCTTGTGATCGCCAACAAAAGAATCAAAGCACGTCAGCAGAATACAGGCCATTAGTCTGGTTCTGTAAGAACGGAGACTCTGTCCTTTGATGAGCATCACTGAGTTGCACGCCTCAGAATACTGCTTCACAGCAACCTGCCAGTGCGACAGCAGGGAGCTCATGTGTACCCCCCTTTTCTCAAAGGGCATTGAATAGATGTAAAAGGTCTCTTCCAATGTTCTGTATAAAGCACCAAGAGCCACAACGGCGTGCCGAATGGCAGTTTCAGCGTGACACTCTTGTAGGACGCGCTGTGCCCAAAACGTGGAATTGAAATACCCCGATAATTCTGAGGCCGTCTGGACCCTGAAGAGCTCAAAGTACAAGCCCTCAGGATGCTGAAGTTCTAGGGCAGTCGAAGGCTGATAGAACCTGGGCGTCGTTGCAGAAACCCGTTGTGTTACCCATGCTTGTTGTTTACCGCGGCCGGCACGTCGAGGTGGCAATACTGTTGGTTTGATAATACCGCTTGGTATAATGGAAGACCCTACAGCATTTGGGCAGACAGCTAGGACAGGTTTCGGCGCGATCTTGATATCTGCAGTAGGGAAGGTGCCGCGTGCTGGAGGCGGATAACCAGTACAAAGCCTTTTACTTCGGACACATTGCGTGCAGGCGGGCCGCATTTCATCGCACTTTATTCGCCTCTGTCTATGACGACTTGGAGTCAGAATCTGCTGATTGCTCGCAAGATTTCGAAAGCCACGAGGTATCGGTAAAAACGGCTCTCACACTCCAAGCTGACTTACTTGCAGTTGGAGCAACCCGTCTTGACTTTTGGGTTACTACGCCGTCCACGTTTCACAGACGGCCCGTCAATAGGAGCAGCTTGAACCGAGATGCTACCTGTGTCCGCGGCAGGGTGGCCATCATCGACAGATGGCAGAATCGGAATCGCAGGTGCCTGTGCGACAGACATCATGATCAAACGGCGTACTTTTGCGTCCCGCTGTAATTACGCTCTCGTCACTTCACCCTGAGTCTCCATGCCATGAACGTTCCTTGTAGAAGGTGTCTAGGCCAGCGTCAGGGAAGAAAGTTAACATAAAGTAGGCAATGCAATTGGCAGTCGTCCATGTGGCAGAATGATCGGTGGAGAAGTAGAAAGTGCTGAGCAATTTGGAAAGCGCATCAGATGCCAAGTGACCGCGACGTTATCAGCACGGTTCAGTACTCAACGTCCAACCGGTGAAGAGAAGTAATAGACTCTGATGAAAGAAACCTGCAAGACTTATAGAGCTCACAACAAATGCAAACCTTGAGTGAAGAACCTGTGCTTGGCGAGGATGTGTGTAGGATTGGATGATGTTGCTGTCGTAGAGTTTTATGGCGCGATGATTTTATTCGAACAATTGACGTCAGGACATCATCAAAAGCACCCGGCAGGACGAGCGAGATCGGTTGTGTAGGGCAGCAAATCACCAGTTGAAGCTTGGGTACGTGGCGTATTACGCAGGTACATAAAAGCCACAAAACTGAGTATACGCAAAGGGATCTGCGGCAGAGCTAGACTCAAAGAGTCAAAGGTGAGCAGATGGCGCAGCAAGGACAGAGAAACAGAACTGAAACGATGACCTCGTGGTTTCGGGGCGCACTATACCGAGGTGGACGGCAGACACAGGCTAGATCGAAAGGTGACGGAAGTTGCGGTCGGAGATGTACATGTAGAAGCAGAGTTTAGACTGAGATGGGATGAATCAGACTCCAGATTGATGCTTGGATCAGTTGTGACACTACAACCGCCGCTTCTGGCAAAGACTATAGAGAGCTACGGGAAAGTAAACGGAGGTGTATCGCCCTTGGTTGGGGATTAGGTGGGACGAGAGATGAAGGTTATACGCCACTCAAATTGCCGTTGCAATTGCAATTGCAAATATGAATTGTGAATTGTGAATTGTGGGAATAAGTTATGAGGTCAGTTGCGGCGACTGAGTAACGAGGCGATGGAGAGTTGAGACGGAGGGAACAAGGGCGTCGTCGGACTAGTGAAAGGAGAGCGCAGGCTCGAATACATCACCTTTCTTCCTTCCTTTCTTCCTTCCTTCCTTCCTCCCGTCCTTTCTTGGGCAGGCGGTGGCAGGGGCGACAGACATCGCGTGCGGAAGAATTAGTGGGACTGCCGTCCATAATTATGAGGAGTTTGTAGGGCGACCAGACAGTCAATCAAGCATTATCATCCCCATTATTGGATAACACATGTATGAAAATGGAACGGAAGGAGCGGGCATGCCGTGCACGATACGGAGTACTTCTTTGGTGATGGACGTGGATAGGCTATTACAGCTTCCAGCATCGTTCACTTGCATTTGCATCATATGTTCATAGCAGCATCAGCTGGTCAGAGCGTGGCCGGCCCCGAGTGAAGGAACGACGGCTGGAACAATAATACAAGGGGACATCAATTGGCATGGTATGTAATATGTAATCGGTACTAAGGGCTAATCAGAATAGCCTACTAAACATTCGGTGCGATAGCCGACCGGACCGAACACCAATCATCAGTCAATAATTAATACCCACTTTCCACGGAAACGACAGGTTCGCCATCCCGAAGTATTATACGGAGGTAAATCTTGGTTGGTTGGGCTCACTCTGAAAACCAGACTACGTATCAACTACCGAGCTGATTGATATCGAGCAAAGAGGCCAGCGCAGTCATGCTGACACTGAACAGTCAACCATCATGCGATCTGAATCACACAACCACGCGAAATTGAATATGCGGTTTCGAATGACACGGAGATGACACGGCAATCAACATGGACGCGAATGCCGTTGGCATTTGGCACTCGATAAGGTGCCTTGGTGCCTAATGCAGACCATCATAGGTGCCTAGGTATGGACATGAACGGTAAGCAGCATGGCAATATCGGTCAGCAGAATTGAACCCCGATATATATCAAGGGCGGTATTTGTTCCATAACTTCGAGCACACCGTTGTCGATCAGTGGTCTCCAGAAGCCAAACTTCAGCTTCGGCCGATGGCCTTCTAAGCTTTGCGGATAAACGCCAACTTGCTATAGTGCAATGACTGTTATTCCGTTCATTAGCCAAGAGCAGTTGGACACGGCTGACCAGCGACACGTTCATCCCCGTGTGTCCATTGTTACACGGCATTCGCCAGGGTAACGGATTCCCTGCATTAAATTATGCTCTGGTTAGTGACCCCCCAAGGTCTGTGACGGTCTTGGGGGAGTGCATTGTACGAAATGCTACCCTTGCATGCTCCACATTGGGCATGATGACCGGCAAACTTTTGTCCATGTCGAATCGGGGTATGCCAGACTCGCTCTGGATTCGCTATGAATACGTGCCTCCATCGATGACAGTGCTATGCTTTTGCAGTGTGCAAGATCCTGGGTCAGGTGTTGATACATCTTTGCCATCAGGCAAATAAGTGCGTGCATCAACTCATCCCTAAAGGCCAAAAAGGAAGTCAAGTGAAGAATTAAAAGCAGACGGGGTACATGAACGAAGACGGGAAGCAGAATGGGATTCAAACCCCGCATGGTCAGCCTGAAGCGCCTGATAAGACAAACGCCCCTCTTCTCACATTTGCTGAATGTTGCATTCTGACTGACTCCACGCCAGGAAGAATTTGGTTTGGTCAATCATACGCAAATCTTTTTGATGCCGAGATGGCTTCCCGGCCGATACCGACAAGGATTACACACCATTGAAAGACGTTCTCTTAACTCCGTAGATACTTCCTCTCTACTCCGTAATACAGGAGCGCATATTTTACGGAGTATGGTGGAAGTACCACGCGGGTGAAAAATTATACACGACCCCTCGGTCCACTGAGATTGGGGAACCCGAGGGGTCGTGATTTTCTTCGCCCCTTGAGTACCTGCAAGCACTTACATACATCGAGGTAAGAGAGGTAAGAGGTATGTTACAAAAAGATACCCCACAGGACCCACAACTCGTTGAGCGAATCAACGTCTCTCGCTCGGCCAGGTAAAAAGGTCGGTCGTCGAGTCAATCCTCTCTAAGGACTCCGCTCCACCCAGGACGCATTGTCCTGATCCAACTTTTGCAGGCTCGGTCTTTCCAAAAACAAAAAAAAAAAGAGTAAGAAAAAATTCATACCACAGACTACGGAATAAGAACGACGAGCGATGTCGCAACCCCCGGCCGGAGAGGCGCCGCTGCCCCCTCGAAGTACCGTCATTCACAATCTGGCCCTTGCGGGAGCCATAGTCACGCCCCTTGCTATGCTGCTGCCACCGAGGAAAGTCGATATAAGATTCTTCGTCCTCGCCGGCACCTTCTCGCTCGCCACCAATCAACTCGCGTACGAGTACACGGGACAATCAATCTATTCGCGGTTCGGGAACCGTGTTGGCTCAGCTCTTGGCAATGGCCTCCCCGAAGGCGCACGGCGGACGCAGCAACTCTTTAAGGAACAAAGAGAACGAGAGGCTGCGGAAAGGCAAAGAATGCCAGAAGGCGACAAGAACAAGACTGCTGCCTTGGTAAAGGACATCTGGATGGGCGGCGAGACTGCAGACTGGCAAGAAGAGCGAGCAGAAGAGCATCGCAGGAGCATGGAGGAAGGAAAGGGGTTGAGCGGGATCATCTTTGAGCAGATTACCGACGTGTGGAACGGCAACTATGGAAAGAAAGATTCCATCAATAAGGAGCAAGATCAGATCTCAGAAAAGAAATAAGGCCCCAGTTAGAATGCCTGACGAGCTGAGGGAACGGAGCACATGAGACTGCTTATGTATAACTATATACGACCCTTGCACGCACTTCTATTCTTGTACAATAGGTGGATGGAATTATCCGCCACTGGCAGATATGGTACGATGTAAGCCATTTTCTCACAACTACAAATGAAGATCATGAATGAAATAGAGATACAATGACTAGATCTGATTTTGTCCGTGTTTATTACAAAATAAGTATTGCAGGCCGTCATAGACTCGGACGCAGCAGGTCTAATCGATGCATGGAGCAACGCGGCAAGATCTGGGTATAATTACAAACCTGATGTAGATACAGTCATTTCTGCTCCCAGTGTAGCGACAATCACATCGACGTTCGGCATTCTGGTGTTCCAGGTCACAGGTTTCAAGGTCAACGCAGCGCAGCTTGACACGGAGCATTTGATTCTATTGTTTTGCCAAGAGCAATCTGGTAACTACATCATCACTCTCCGCTTCAAGCACCCACATCTCCAAACTGTAGCGTGCCACGAGCTCACAACCACGGACAACCACATGTCTCCCACCCTCCGTGTGTCAAAGTGAAGAACTCGAGCACTAGAAACTTCCCAGCACAGTTCGGGACTAGAGTCTTCCTTCAGCAAAGGAATGAGAATCAGCATTTGTCTTCGTCTTTGCGCACGATGACGTTCCAGTTATCCGTCGTGAAGGCCTGGCCCGCTGCCTCTTTGTTGTTGTCCGGTCCCGTGGCGCACTGAGTCATGACCAGGTAGGCACCGTCCGCGATGTTGATCCAGGAGTCCAGTGTTTTCTCATCAGAGCCCTGGGGTGGGATTGATGGTCAGCGCAATAACTCGTGGCAATGTTTCTTAACCATGACCAATCGAAATTGATGGCACTTACATCGTTGCACCACCAAACTGAAGCTTGGTCCCGGCAGCTCACTCGTGAACACATTTGAGGACCAGGAGCGGCCTTGGGCCCGGATTTCTCCTTCAACAAGTTTGCTCGAATAGCGCTGATGATGGCCCAAATGGCATCACTTTTTCCAGCTGCGACGGGCTTCCAGCCCCGTGAGGTTCCGCCGCAGTTCAATTCTCTCCAGTGAATGAGGGGGCGTGGATCGTCATCTCCGCGCTTCTGCAACGTCGCGATGCCGTCTTCCTGTCCGAGGGGGGCCCAGCGAGGATTCAGTTTGAGCACTTGGCTGTGGACTTTCTCTATGGTGCCGGTGAAGTTCTGCGTCTGCCCGGGTGATACTTCGATTTCCCATTCGAGGTCCTGGACGCCGTATCCTGGGATTGGACTGCTTTGCGCTGCTGCCTAATTGGTTTTAGAACATGTAGTTATTAGAGATGGATGTGAACCTTTTCTTCTTCTTCTTTTTCCTCTTAGATGTAAAGAAGGTGGTTACCTGAATGGAGAGCACAGCGAGTGCTGCAAGCCTCATAATGACTGCCATGTCTTCTAACAATCGTCGATTATGCTCACAGAGACTTGTAATAGTAATACCTTAAAAAGACCAGATCGAAGTGAATTTGCAGAAAAAGCGGCAAGCATACATACATGTTATAACTTGGAAGAGAAGGGGGGGAAAAAAGTGTACCATGTTATCCGCTCTACCGTACTGTGCAATAACCTGTTTTATTCTTGGTCCTTTCAAATCGAGGGTCTTGCAACCCCCCCCCCCGATCCTGCTCCTGCCTTGTGTCAATAAGTTTGCAATTGACGCAAACAAAAGAGATGCCGTGATGCTGAATAGATATGACACGGTTTCGTGCTCGTCTCATGGTCACAAGGGGTTCATAGCAGACTTGAGCCCCGTAGTGAACAATAACGTGAATAAGGAAAAAAAAAAAAAATGGCAATAGTCGATGAGGACTAACATTGGAGGGTGCGTGCATGAAATAGTTGACTTGGAAATTTTTTTTATTGTGTTTCAGAGATTATATCCGCAGTTCATTGGCACTGTACTTGCGTCGTCTACCAACTCCGCAAAAGTACGATATTGTGGACGTTGGATGTGAAGCTCAGGGCTTGGCAGCAACAATGCAGTGTCATTGAATTGGTAGCGTACAGTTTTCGGAGGGCCAACGCTATTCAGCATGCTGAAATGATGCAATGAGCCTGACCTGTTGGTTTACTTGTTTGTGAATAAGCCATGTAAATGAGCGCTGACGTGCTACGCCTTTACGTCTTGTCATTGCCAATAATATCTCCAGAGGAGTGTCCTCAAGTGAAACTCTGCGCCCAAGCAGCAGACGGCGGCATAAATAGTGTGGAAATCGCCTCACATTCGAATCGTCACACAGCAGACTCGACCATCCCCGGCCAACGTATCTTCGAAGCGTAATCGTTTCCATGGACTTTTCTTGTTGCCTGCTGGCTCCTCAGAAAGACCAAGGTACCACACGTTGGAGAGGATTGTTCTTCTCGCTATGGTGCATTTCTCCTTGCTCACTGGAATTGTCCTCTGGTTCCTGCATGTGATAATCACTGGCACCGCATTGTACCGCTTCTCAACCCTTGGTTTGCCATGAAACATGCCGATGTTGGGGCACTCAAGGTCTATCTGTACGAAAAGGGAAAGGCGTGCATCAAGATTTGATGATTTGTGCTGAAAGATAAGAAGAGGAGTGTCGGTGCGTTAAAGGCACATCAGGGACATTTTGCTGGTGGAAAAGTGTAAATAGTGTTCGTCTTGATGGTATCCGCTCTTAATCAAGCTCAGACATCGCACTTCCTTGGCTGCCCGCCCTTCCATTCCTGGCTTAGTATCGTCTGAAAGCCTGATTCCGATGTCGTAGACCCGTGTACCATGAATATGGAGAGTCTGAGCGTTGATATGTTGAGAAACTGCTGAGGGTCTTCAATGCCAATCAATGAAGGTTTGGGTAATCGGTAGAAAATACCCTCGTCCTTGGAGGCATCCGGACATCTCGTCAGCAGCAGGCTCAGATGACTGCCGTTGATGGCACACATCAAGGGCACTAATATCATAAGTCGAGAAATGTACCACGAGGATTGCGAACGGCCCTTGCGCAATCTAGGGTCGACCTTGGTTTCTGGCTGCGGGCAAAATACGCCTGGAGGTCGTCCAGTATCACCTGGGTCGAACGATCAGCTGAGTTGGCGAGGTTGCTTTATGGCCGTCATTCACATCGGAGGCTTTTGAGACTATTTTTTGTAAATGCAATGAATACCCAATTTGTCATTCACTGGATTCATGTCGAAGCCCTTCAGCGGCCCCATGACACAGCGCCTCTGTCCGTCAACCTGTCGAGACAATTTGAAGCTGGTGACATATCCACTCCCCTCGTTTTTGGAGCGCGACAAGAATTCCATTATCTTGACAAACAAGACCGCCATATTAGAGTAGTCCTTTTAGAAGCCCGGAGATGATGCCAAGGGCCCCGACAGACTGACATGGGATTGCTCTGCTTTGGGAGCGACCACGCGAAAATGCTCTCGTCGAACCATTTCATGTTTTCCTCTTGGAGACGCTAAAAAAGTCTTTCGTCACTCTCCATGTAGCAAAGGCGTGTTTGCGTCAAATGATCCCATTCACCAAACAACAGGCCTCGTCCTCAGGCCTTGTTTGTCTATTGGTAAGCCGCCCAAGACGATTTGTGCGCGACAACATACTTACTTAAGTCACTGGTAACCAAGGAATTGTCATTTATTCCCGTGGTCTGAAGAGATAAAACATGTAAGCGTCCTCTTAGTTCCGATTTCTTCCCAGTCGTTTCGGGAAATACCACCTCCTCAGGCGCTAGGAGCTCCTGCAGAGTCCACGCGCTTGAACCAGCGGCTATGAGTGAAGATTGAGTCTTCTTGTGACGGAGATTGTGAGCTGTCCACGTTGGACATGTATGCGTAGCATATCACGCGGCGCGTTGACAATGCCATCGGAACATGCAATTTTTAGTCTCGGACAATTCTGCACTGGAGCTCTTGTTGATGCAAGCATGTGTCGATCCACAGACGCCAACTACTCAGCAGCCGCAACTTCGCAGCAGTCGTTGATCTTGGCATATCGCTTCTTCTTCCTCACTTCATCATTCACACCATGCTCCAAATCTCGAAATCCTTGAAATCCTTGAACGCGACTGCTTCGTCGCCCTAGGTGTGCGACAGGACAAGGTATAGCGGGACGCTAGATACACTGAAATCCTCTAGGCGGCGTGTTTGCGCATTGATGAGACATTGATGAGCCGGATCTGAAGAGGGTTTGCGAGCCGAGCGTGGGTGAATCAGGGAGTCTTGAAGCAGCGTTCGAGGGAGGGAATTACTCGGAACATTGGGCGCCGTTTCAGACGGAGAATGTCAGCCTCGAATGCCAGTCAAGCCTGCATAGCGCGACCTGCAAAGAAATCCAATAAGAAAGGAGAATTCTTGAATGGTGCCACCCAATTGCACCATTAGAACATATGTTGTGGGAAACAATCGTGGTATTGGCTCATGATAGCCCGGTTCAGACTTCAATGTTGCCTCAAAACATTTTGTTGGCGAGGCCACAGTTGAGTACGGTATAATCTACACCTTATCTGCGTACATGTGAATGCATCCCTGGTTCACTTGGTGAGGAAGTGTTGAGCCTACAAGGCGTGCTCAAGAGGCTGTGCATCGACGCATGATTATTTTGCAATTTGCGGGGTAATCATTGCCGATATGCATGAATAAAGGTGCTGGTGAAAGATGGGTTGAACACGATCCCTTGACTTGGCGACGACGAACAACGAAAAATGGTTGGACGGCAACTTGCTGACCAGACGACGTGGCTTGGGTGCATGCATTCTCTGCACAGTGATATTTTTAGCGTCTCGGTGCATGATCGACCTCGTATGTAAATCATCCCACGTCTCTCATGGCATACGGGATTTCTGGCCGAGTTTCGATTCGGCCTCGGCGCCTGGGACGACCCTGAGACCACCGAGCAATAATTGCATGCAGCTAGCTTAGCTGTGCTAATATAATATTTGGTCTTCTTAGCGACTGCGCAGCCAACCTGGTGGCGGTGAAAGCAGGCTTGAATTCCAAGGAAACGAAATGAGGAGACTGTGAGGCTTAGCGTCGCAGCCGCGCCAGGCGGCAGGCAGCTGACGACCAGTGCGCCAGCTGGTTGGCCAGTTGCGTGTGTGGCTGCACAGGGTGAAAGGTACACAACCGCCACCATGGCCAGACAAAGACAGCCCTCTCGTCTCGTCTCGCCAACATAGCCCCAGCACTCTCACTCGACTTGTGTTCCCATCTATCCCGACAAACATGCAGCCGAGATTTACTCCGTATCTACTGTAATTTTTTTTAATTCCTTTTTTTCTCTAAAAAGGACTGGATTTTGGACTTTTCTATCTGGATATTGTATTGGCCCACCACGTCAGTCTCCTGTCTCAGCTTCTCGCCTTCTACGTCATAATACGTTTTGCTCAAAGCTTTGGCACGTATGCTCCATCTAATCTCAGTAGCCGCCACTTGTTTCTACTGAACTCTTCTTCCGGCTGTGCCTGACGCTACACCTTCTTCGGACTTTGACACTAGTCACAGGAGTAGTTGGGACTAACGTTGCCTCGAATCTCTCGCTCCCACGGTCATCAGTTTTCGTTGCTTCCACGATCAGCTTTCTCTTCACCAGCTGTATGCGGACCTAATTCACGCAATCAGACTCATGCTACGAGGGTTGTTGGCCCATCATGGCGTCGAACAACTACTATTACGGCGGCGGCGAGCCCCCAAACCACAGTGCTAATGCCAACAGCCATGATAATACGTCCACCTATCCTTACCAGTATGGCAGGGGGTACTCATCAACGGACCAGCACCTTGGCCGCCAGACGCCGGTTGGGGCTGGCTACAGCAACAATCATGCTCAACATGCTCCGAAGCCGGGCCCATCGCCATTCTTATCCGTCTTCGATGATGATCATGCGACGAGTAGCACAAACAGCTTGCCTCATCAAGCAAATTCTCCAGACGCAACGTACTATGGGCAGAGTGGCTCTACCGCCAGACTTCACGACAACATTCCTTTGCAAGATAGACCGAGCAAGAACAACGATCTGGACGATCATATATACGACATTCCGGAGCAAGGAATGGCAGGACGGAGCAGGAAAACAAAGAAGAAGGGCATCCGTGTTGGTGAGCTGGGGATGCTTGGTTCAGGCAAGAAGTCAATTCCCTGGGTTTGCTATACATTTACCATTGTACAAATCGGTGTATTCATTGGTGAGATTATCAAAAATGGTAAGAAACCCTGCTTCCGCACTGTGCGCGACCCGAATCACGATGTCTGATCATTCTTGCAGGTATGTTGACCGGCTCTCCTATCATGATAAAGCCTCAGGTCAATCCCATGATTGGGCCCTCAACACAGGTTTTGATCAACATGGGTGCACGATATGTGCCTTGCATGCACAATGTCAAGGAGATTCAGGGCTCGAAAGTTCCTGTTTTATTCTTGTGCCCGAATGCGACCCGGGACACGCAATATTGTTCACTCTCTGAGGTTTGTGGCTTTGGCGGCGTGCCCAACCCAACCTTCAATAACGTGGATCAGAGCCCACAGCCAAATCAATGGTTCCGGTTCATCTTGCCGATTTTCATGCACGCAGGTCTCGTTCACATAGGGTTTAATCTTTTGCTACAGATGACTCGGGCAAAAGAGATGGAGCAGGTAATTGGCTCGATTCGATTCTTCCTGGTATACATTAGTGCTGGTATATTTGGCTTCGTCATGGGCGGTAACTTCGCCGCTCCAGGAATTGCGTCAACCGGCGCATCTGGCTCTCTTTTCGGTGTCATTGCATTGACACTACTCGATCTTTTGTACTCGTGGAGTGAGCGTCGCAACCCGGTCAAGAGTCTCGTATTTATTTTGTTGGACATGGTCATATCCTTTGTTCTTGGTTTGCTGCCAGGTCTTGATAATTTTTCTCATATTGGTGGATTTTTGATGGGACTTGCGTTGGGCGTATGCATATTGCACTCGCCAAACGCATTACGAAGGAAGATTGGTGGTAGTGATAATTCATCTTACTCTGTCGTAAGCCCAACAGGGGATAACACCGCTCCCGGTTTCCTCAAAAGCCCCATTGGGTTTTTCAAGGGTCGCAAGCCGCTCTGGTGGGCCTGGTGGCTTGTCCGAGCCGGTTTCTTGATAGCCGTGATAGTTGTTTTCATTTTCTTGTTGCACAACTTCTACAATGGGGAACATACTTGCAGCTGGTGCAAGTATTTGAGCTGCTTGGTAAGTTGTATGTCGAAACAGCGGTCTCAATGCATGCTAATCTTTTCATCTATAGCCGGTCAGCAACTGGTGTGAGGTTGGTACGATTCAAGAAAAGACTACATAGAATGAGTCGATCAGAGAAGTAGAGATTGGGAGAAAATCATTATGATTTATCGTCGCACCTCATTGCCACATGACAAAATATTTTTTACAAATGGAGGACGACGCTGGTTTGGATAAGACGGATTGGATTTCTTTCAGCACAGCGACGGCGTTGGATCTTGTCTACATATGTCAAATAGACGGCAAAGGGGATGCAGGTTGGATGTTCAAGGCTCTCGAAATGCCATTGAGGATTGATGTGGGGGAGGATAATGTGGAAGGATGGCAGAGAATACAGCATGTTGCCTGAATGGCAAGGCGTCGACTTATGTAGTGCTCGATGATGATTTCTATGGCTATATTAAGACAGCTCTCATAGTTGCGTTTGGTTTCGGTGCTGCTGTGTTTACACCTGACTTGACTAGTCTCCGCATTTACCAATGAACCGACTGTCGTTTTGGAACGCTGATATGATACCGTCAATGTCCTTCAGCTCGATATAGTCGCATATGGTGCTTTCGTTGACGGTGTAAATTTCTACGGAAGATTCGTCAATGTGAGGGCCACTCCAACTCAAAGATGGCCTTTCTATTTTCGATATGAACTTCTTCTACACGCCGCCCCATCCCGCGGCCTCTCTAGTTGACCTGATAAGTGTGGTACCGAGTGAAGTTTGAAGCTAACAACTCTCCGCACCAACGACCAACGCCGGAAAACTAACCTGATAGTTCATTCACTCGGGCCACCGCTTGAACATCAAGTGGACAACTACCTCTTTTGGAAGCATAGAGGCAGGTTTTGAACAAACGACGACGGCATGGCTGCAGGAGTGCAGGCCCTGGGGGACGGGTGTATGAGTCACACCTATCAGCTTCCGTGTTCGACGTCGCCGGGCGCATGTCGCGCTCATGAGTATGTAGATACCTCAGATTGTCACACCCATCAAAATTTTCCTAGTTTTTCCTCTCCTCTCTTGGTGCCATTGCCCTCCTTCTGCCATGGCTTGAACATGAGAGGACCATACGACCCTCTTTCTGGCTGACTATGTATCTCTTCTTCTCGACGCTGCTGGATCTGCCGCGCATGAGAACTCTGTCGGCTTCATACTCGTAAGTTTATGTTTGCATTCGGTATCGTCGAAAACTTTTCAATGTGCCCACGTCCTGATGTTGCGTTAAAAAAGGAGCACAAGCCCAGTGCTGCATGGCATCTCCATGAGAATTCACCCCGGCCAACGCAGACAATCGCCGAGGCCGAAATCGGGGCACCACTGAAGCAGGCCAAGCTCTGGGGTAAGACGGAGTAAAGAGGCGGTTTGGATACCGTTATGCATGGCAAGTTTTGGTCGCCGGGGCAACTTGCAGCTGCGATGTGTCGATGACTGGGGGAAATCAATGATGGCAATATTACTTTATTAGGACGAAGCGGATGAGTCTGTGTAGGTTACTTCCGAAAAATATTACGGAACATGTATAGTATTGTAATTACGCATCTCATTTTCAAATAAGATCATACCCCTCGTCATGTTATCGTTCATGTAAACTAGATGAATGATGACCCGCCAAGCGGATCAAAGAACCAATCCCATATGCTCCGAGTTGTTCAAGTGCTAGATACAAATTGTATCTGATCCCATTAGACAAGCAGTCATGACGCGTAATGGGTGGTGTCTAACTCCTCGTCCATCGCGACGTAATCTAGGTCGATGCCCTGAAACCAAACATGCATTGTAAATTCAGCGGCTCTCAATTTCCCTGCAGAGTTCAGGCCTGGTGCATGAAATGACTTATATGCATCTTCCTCGTAGACTACGCCGATGCTACCATCCTTCCGGTATTCAGTGAAGAGTCGCTGTCTTATGTATCTTCTGATGGGGAATGGGGCTAATTCCGATCCTGAGTTGGAGGGACGAACTTTGGGCATGTGAATGGTGGTGCTGACCTGGGGTCGCAATGCGAGAGGTTGCAATGTAGACAAGATGGCGTCCTCGTTGACAACAGACCAAGACAGTACCGAGTCGTGGTCAAGAGTGAGATCGACAGACTGCAGATGTGGCAAAGTGGAAATGTCGTGCCAAACGTGCATCCACGAATCTGACGAGCAAGTAGTTTGAAGACATGCCACCTCAGTGGATGGCAGTGAGTTCTCCTCAATGTCCTTGTAGACCTGGACTGGTGGTCTGAAGGATAGATTCAGACGTCTGATATGAGAGAAGGCTCTCACAAGGAGACGTTCAGGCCCAGTCCAGTCGTCTTCCCTCTGGAACAATTTGTAAAGGGTGGCAACATCATCAACACGAATGACAGATGTTTCGGCTAGGATGTACGCAACATCTTCGTAGCTGCTGAGAATCAGTTCTCTGGTTGACGCACTTGATACTTTGAGAAACAGAGGAGCTGGCATTACGTCTTCCTACATGAGCCCATCAGGGCTCTAACTGAATCGTGTTCGGTGTTATTATTAACTGGGTTGTTGATATCCAAGCGCTTGGCGACTTCTTCGCATCTCCAATGTCCACCCCACGGGGAGCTCAACCGACGAGCCCATGTCTCCGTGGATGGATCGCCAGTCGAGCGACGGTCGAAGCAGTAGTAATCGTTACTTGATCGGGTCGTGATACATGTCGCGATACGAATGGTTCCTCGGTCAATAAAGATATGAACTTGGGTTGGAACGATGTAGGTGTAGATGTGTCGTTTGAGTTCAACAGGCAGTTGAAGCAAAGCGCTGCGTGGTTGTGGATCGATCAGCTGCTCTCCAACAGACATGATCGAGAGAGTTGTAACAAAAGAGCAGTAACTGCTACTCGCTAAAACGAGCTTGTAAAAGGAGAAGGAATGGGACAAAGACCACGAGGTGCACTTTAATTACATTTGTGTGAATGCCATGACGGCCGATCGCACATTAAAAATAGAGTTTGCGAAAAATCGCGGGAGGTGGAGGTTCGGTCAGGACGAGCTGTGCCGAACAAGATATACCTTCAAAATCCAGACAGACTCCAGACAGACAAGGATATTACGGCCAGCCTGCACATATGACTAGTTGTTCGATAGATCTGTCACTTTGGGCGGGATCGGGGACCATGGCCTGACACGCGGGGACAGATTTCATGATGGGCTTCACCCCATTGCTCTCCTCTAGAGGCACCTTGGCTCCTCAGGTCCTGTTGTGTAATTTTACTGCTCCGTGCCTGGGGCGTAAGGGGAAGTCAGAAAAGTGATGAAATGCAACTGTCAGGGCATTTCTTAAAGGGCGGGTGTCACAGTTCGCGCCTTGCCCTTGTTCGCCATGTGTATTGACTGGTAACGGTTGGGGACCGCGCAGGACCGGCTATTGGACCCTCGCCATGTAGCAGCTACGATGCGAAATCTATCGGGCATATTCCCCGAGCATTTGCGGGCCTGGTGTGCCTGGTCAGCAGAATGCGAGGTGGAAAAAGGAAGAGCTATCAAGCAGTCATGCCATGCCATGCGCATGCCATGCAAGAGGGCAAACATGGGTGACGAAAGAAAACTGCGATTGGTCAGAGCAACCCCGGCAGGTATTGTTTTCTCTTGTCTCTCTTTAAGCCATCTCTTCGTCTTGTCTCGCACCCTCAGCACTGGCGTGATTTGCCGCGCCGTGGGCGGTAATGGCCAGAGGCACGGAATGAATCTGGCAGATAGGCCAAGGCAAAGCGAAAGCGGGAGTATTGAGCATTGAGGGGGAGGGGGAGGGGGAGGGGAGAGAGCGGGGAAATGTGCGAAAATGTGCAGCCGCGAGTAACAGATACAACAGAAGCAGAAGGTACGGCCAGCCATTGATTGCTTTCTTTGATTGCAGAGCACAGGTGGCGTGACTGGTCTTCCAACTTGACCGGACAATGGAGCCAAGTGGGACGGAGTCATGGACCATCGAAGAATATCGGATCGGAATGCCCTATCACACCGCATGCGGATGCGGATGCACATGCACAACGTCGTCCATCCAGCATTATTAGGCACAATTTTGTTGTTCAATTGTACAGAGTTAAGACAGCTTATTAACATTGTGGCGTGGTGGAGGTTGCTGTCTCAAGCCAAGTGCGATGTCGCGTGATCGCGACTGCCAAGTCCATTAAACTTGTGGTGGGTCAGGCGGGTCAGGCACGTCCAGGCGCGTCTCTCGCGGCAGGACTGCAGGACTGCAGAACTGTCAAATGTTCGTGTCGAATGTAACATCGCAGCTACCTCCTTACCAAGTCCGGGTTGTCATCCTACATGCCGACATATACCACCATCAACCGGAACTTCAGATGCTGCCTTCTGACTGCCATTGATCAGATTTGGAACTATTTGGTGTCTCCCCAATATCTGTACAAATATCTGAGCAGCATCGACAAGCTATCACCCGTTGACCATGGCCACGGTTCTTCCCCAGAAGCGAGTGTTAGGCGAGGCTGGCACTCGCCAGAACATACCACCCTCGACACCTGGGTCAGCCAAGAAGCGTAAAACCGACATATTCTCGTCATCACCCGCGTCACGATTCACCGGATCACAACGGGACCCCAAATCGACACTGGGCTCAAGCCAGCCCAAGAGCGCTTTCGAGACTGAAGTCTTGGAGAAGCTTAGCCAAGACATTTCGGACCTCAAGCGCAACAACGCAGAAAGGGACCAAGCATGGGGGCGTCCCCCGGTTGAAGATTTCGAGCCCACCCGCGACACCCTGTGCTTCCAATCCATTGAAGCTGAAGAGGGCACCCTGCATGGCGGCAAGACGACTGTTAAGCTATTTGGCGTTACACATGAGGGCTATTCCGTCATGCTGCACGTCACCAACTTCAAGCATTATCTCTACGTCCAAGCACCTCCAATGTTTCAACCGCAAGATGTTAATGCTTACAAGGCATTTCTTGAGTCACAAGTTGCCCAGAGCCAGCCCGCCATCCACTCCATCGCCATTGCCTACCGAGTTGATATTTACGGCTTCAGCGGGAATAAACAGAACCCGTACCTTAAAATCACCGTCAACGATCCCAAATTCATCAACAGAGTTCGATCCACCATCGAGAGTGGAAATGCCAATTGGAAAGGCTTATGGAGAGGTGCCGCGGATGGCATTAAAACATATGATAATATTCAATATGTCCTTCGATTCATGGTAGATTGCAAGGTATGTCGAAACTGTTTACAGAAAAAGCAATGATAATCGGAGCGTCGCGGCCAGGAAGAAATTGACTGACTCTTATTGTTTCTCCCTGTAAACAGGTTCAAGGAATGGCCTGGGTTGAGGCACCAGCAAAGACATACAAACTTCTCACGGGGCCGGAGAAACAGTCCAACTGTCAGATTGAAGCAGAAGTGCCCTATCTGGATCTGATTGCACACAAACCCGAGGGAGAATGGGCGAAAATGGCTCCCCTGCGTATTCTATCTTTTGATATCGAGTGCGCAGGTCGGAAAGGCATTTTCCCTGAGGCTAATCAGGACCCTGTCATTCAAATCGCCAATGTGGTAACCAAGTATGGGGAAACAAAGCCGTTTGTGCGTAACGTCTTCTGCCTTGATACTACGAGCTCTATTGTTGCGACACAAATCTTGGAGTATGGGAGAGAGGACAAGATGTTGGCCGACTGGCAGCAATTTCTAATCAAGGTTGACCCAGATATCATCATCGGATATAACATTGCCAACTTCGATTTTCCGTACCTGCTAGATAGGGCAAAGCACCTCAAGGTGGCTAATTTTGACCACTGGACCAGACTGCCAAGCGTCCAGAGCAAGGTGAAAGAAACTAGTTTCTCCAGCAAGCAAATCGGGAACCGAGACAGCAAAGCAACCAATACCAACGGACGACTGCAGCTAGATTTATTGCAACTAATTCAAAGAGACCACCATTTGCGAAGTTACACGCTTAATTCTGTGTGCGCGCATTTCCTCGGCGAGCAGAAAGAAGACGTGCACCACACTATGATCACTGAACTTTACAATGGCACACCGGAGTCCCGCCGACGGTTGGCCCTTTACTGTCTCAAGGACGCATATCTGCCGCAGCGACTAATGGATAAATTATCGTGTTTGGAAAACTACACAGAAATGGCAAGAGTCACGGGTGTTCCGTTCAATTTTCTGCTCTCCCGTGGCCAGCAGATCAAGTTCGTCAGTCAGCTGTTCCGCAAGGCCTTGGAGCAGAAACTCGTCATCCCAAACATTCGATCCGACGCGTCAGATGAGCAATATGAAGGTGCTACAGTGATTGAGCCTGTGCGTGGTTATTACGACGTGCCAATCGCCACTCTTGATTTTGCATCTTTATATCCGAGCATCATGCAGGCGCACAACTTATGTTACACAACATTAATAACAGATAAGAAGTTAGTGGAAAAGCTGGGCTTGGTCAAGGACGAGGACTACATTGTCACACCAAACGGCGACATGTTTGTTACGACCAAGCAGAGAAAAGGTCTGCTGGCGCAGATTCTTGAGGAATTGCTGACAGCCCGAAAGCAGGCCAAGCGTGAACTAGCGAAAGAGACAGACCCTTTCAAAAAGGCCGTGCTGAATGGTCGTCAGCTGGCTTTGAAGATCAGCGCCAATTCAGTCTACGGTCTGACAGGTGCGACCACAGGGAAACTTCCATGTCTTGCCATTGCCAGTAGTACGACCAGTTTTGGACGACAAATGATTGAAAAGACCAAGTTTGAAGTAGAAAACAAGTACAACATTGCCAATGGATACTCGCATGATGCTCAGGTTATTTATGGTGACACCGATTCCGTCATGATCAAGTTCGGGACCAAGGACCTGGCAGAAACCATGAGATTGGGAGAAGAGGCATCACATTACGTATCGGACAAGTTTATCAAACCTATCAAGCTTGAGTTCGAGAAGGTCTACTTTCCCTATCTCCTCATCAATAAGAAGCGATATGCTGGATTGTATTGGACTAAGACGGAGATGTATGACAAGATGGACACAAAGGGTATCGAGACAGTTCGACGCGACAATTGCTTGTTGGTGCAAACAGTTATCGAAAAGGTGCTGAGGATGATTTTGATCGACCGAGACGTCGAAGGGGCTCAAGAGTAAGTTTTTTTTGTTGCAAAGGGGAGGGTGGCCTAGGCAACGGTTGACACTGATGCAAATCATAGATACGTGAAGGAAACGATTGCCAACTTGTTGCAAAACAAGGTGGACATGTCGAAGCTTGTCATTACCAAGGCGTTGACCAAAGATGACTATGCGGCGAAGCAAGCACACGTAGAACTCGCCCACCGCATGAAGAAGCGTGACGCTGGTTCAGCTCCTGCACTTGGTGATCGTGTGGCCTATGTGATGGTGCGTGGAGCGGCTGGTGCGAAAAACTTTGAAAAATCCGAAGACCCTCTTTATGTTCTAGAGCACAACGTGCCGATCGACACCAAGTACTACTTGGATAATCAGCTGGCCAAGCCTCTTGGACGAATCTTTGAGCCGATTTTGGGCGAGACCAAGGCAAGGACGCTACTGACGGGTGACCATACTCGAACGATTTCGGTGGCGGCACCATCAGTCGGCGGCCTGATGAAGTTTGCGAAGAAGACGCAAACATGTATGGGCTGCAAGAAGCCTCTTGTGGGTAAGCAAGAAAGCAATGGTGCGGTCTGCTCAGACTGTGCTCCGCGTGTGGGAGAGCTCTACAAAAGAACGTTGGATAAGGTGTCGGATCTTGAGGTGCGATTTGGTCGACTCTGGACGCAATGCCAACGATGCCAGGGCAGCATGCACTGCGAGGTGATTTGCAGTAGTAAAGACTGTCCGATTTTTTATATGCGAATGAAGGCGAAGAAGGATTTGGAAGATGCCGGCAAAGACTTGTCGAGGTTTGACATGGATCCCGCTGCGATGTGGTGACACACTAGGAACGCGTTCACACAGAGGTTGTAATTTTTTGGAGCACATTTATAAAGCGTTTGCAGCGCAAGAAGATGTTTGTGATAGCCCTGGATTGGAGGCTTCTCAACGTATATAGATATCATAAGACATGGAATGTCTCAGACTTGTTGAACAAGACTGTAGGCTGCGGTGATGTTGATAAAAAAATGCTACGGCGTTGTCAGTCTGGCAATTCCTGCGTGGACTGCACTCATAGAGACCCATCAGTACCTCCGAAGATGGCAATAGTTACGAATGCATTCAGGATTCAGGACATGGGTTCCAAATCGGGGACAAGCGGCACTAGATGCCACTCAGCCACCAATACATCTATCTGATGGATTCGAGGTGGCCAGATGCGCTGTTTAACAATTCACATATAGGTCCTATCGAGTCCGTTTTTTCCAACACTTCTAAAATCTCCCTCATATGGCACTAAAAGAACTGGTGTCGAATGATAGATTGTTACTTACTTAAGTGAAGTGCCTACAAAACAATAAAGTCTATATTGTGTACCAGAACCATGTTTGTATGTACGTCTGTAACACTCTTGAGCCGAGCTGATGGCTCCGAGGAGGGGCCGGCTGTTATGGAGTAGTGAGTAGTAAATTCTTATCAGCTTATCAGAGCCGAGCAGTCACAATCTGGAGACAACCTTTCCATCCCATTGGCTGTGAGTTCCCATAAGCCTGCTGGCGGTGTCATTTCTGTGTGGTTGGGGACCAACAAAACTGGGGCACATCAATTTCCCACCGGAGCTTTCAATTTTTCCACTGGACCTAGCTGAATCAGGAAGGGTCCCTGCCTACCTATTTTTAGTGGCAAAGTACTTCTAATGTTTCTTTTAAGCTAGGTATATATATCACGTGAATATACGCGCACCTAGAGCAGATACCGCTAGTCTAGTTAGCTAGTACCGCAATTATATTGTTATTATGCGTGTGTGTGGCCTTAATAAGCTATTGTAAGGATTGCTACATTAGTGGATCTTTTAGTCTATTCGCTTAGGCATTATACCTTACGCTGCTAATACTTATATATACCTACCAGGTAGGTAGCTAACTAGCACAGAAAGAAACCTCCAAAGTACATTTATGTGTGGATCCCACTAAAAGCGACTTTGCCGGATTCAGCTAGGTCTAGTGGGAAATTTGAAAGCTCCGGTGGGAAATTGATGTGCCCACAAAACTGACCATTTCTGTTGATGACGGGACAAGGGGTTCATTGGTGCGCTATTGCTCCGGTCGACTCGATTGACTTTGCAACGCAGCTCGCCCCGTTCTGGCTTGACAGGTTTTCATTTCTCATCAGCACGACGCTCTGTCCCATCTTATCTCCCATCCAGTCACGTCGAACGACGTCACTGATAAGGCTGTGGAGGCTTCCTGCAAATGCCGCCGTCACCTATACTAAGGCCGCCCTTGATCCATTTCCCGTTCGTGCATCGGTTCGTCTGTGCGCTCGATGAGGCATTGCGATCATGCAGATATCTGGACCCTGACCAGGATGGGCCGCAGCGTAGCTCCGACTCGCCGAGGCGAGGTGGTTTCGGTCAGCGTGCCGCGGGAGCAGGACGAAGGCGGATGGCGGAACATATAAAGTTGGAGAGTTGTCCCTGTTGATTCGAGGTTTGGGCAACCTTGTTTCCACCTGCAATTCATCCATCTGTTGTATCGTTATCTATTCCATCACTGACTGCCGCACGCCCCTTGCATAAACCTCATCCAGGCCGTGCGCTGTGAATATAGTTTCGAATCCCTGGATCGAATCCCGGCTGCTAGTTCATAGTTCCTGTCTCATCTACACTGCGATCCCTCGTGGTAGCTCCAGCCAACATGTCTCATCTTCCTTCCGAGCCCGAGTTTGAACAGGCCTACAAAGGTATGAGTTGTCTCGTAAAGTATCGCTGGTTGGCGTGGAAAAGAAAAAAAGAAATGAATAAAAGAGTGACAGCTTTCTTCTTTCCCGTTGATTTTGCCTAAAAATCGGCTTGGATTGACATGACAGGCTGACAAACTACCTCGACTTGGACTTGGCTTGATAGAGCTGGCTAGTACTCTTGAAGACAGCACGCTTTTCCGCGACCACCCCGAGTACCGCACCGCCCTACAAGTTTCTGCTATTCCCGAGCGCATCATCCAATTCCGTGTCGTCTGGGAAGATGACAAGGGCAACTTGCAAGTCAACCGTGGCTACAGAGTGCAATTCAACTCGGCGCTCGGCCCTTATAAGGGCGGCTTGCGATTTCACCCCAGCGTCAACTTGTCCATGTACGTTTTTCCCTTGCCCAACTCCACAATTATACTATACTATACATAGGCATTTACTGAAATTATTTGAAATTATTTTTGTTGTTCTCGCTCTACAGTCTTAAATTCCTTGGTTTCGAGCAAATCTTCAAGAATGCCCTAACTGGCCGTGCGTAGCACCCGCATTACAGAAAGACAGGAACACGAGTTGATGATGAAAACTGACGCCGTTTGAGCAGTCAACATGGGCGGTGGTAAAGGAGGTGCCGACTTTGATCCCAAGGGTAAGAGTGACGGCGAGATTCGCCGCTTCTGCCAGGCTTTCATGCGCGAGCTGTCCAAGCACATTGGCGCGGACACAGACGTTCCTGCTGGCGACATTGGCGTCTCTGGCCGCGAGATCGGCTTCATGTATGGCGCTTACCGACAGGCGCGAAACAGATGGGAGGGCGTCTTGACTGGAAAGGGACTCAGCTGGGGTGGAAGCTTGATTCGACCTGGTAAGTTGGCCTGCTGCGGATTCGTCGGAGAAAATGGTCGAATGGCCAGAATGATGGATTTGGGGACACACTTTCTTACTTATTGAACAGAGGCCACCGGCTACGGTGTCATCTACTACGTTCAGCACATGCTTGCGTACGCCGGTCGCGGCAGTCTCGCCGGCAAGAAGATTGCCATTTCTGGATCTGGCAACGTAGCACAGTACGCTGCCCTCAAGTGTATCGAGCTTGGTGCCGCCGTCGTCTCGCTCTCCGACTCCAAAGGAGCTCTCGTCGCCATCGGCTCCGATGCGTTTACAGCAGAGCATGTCGAGAAGATTGCTGAATTGAAGGTTCAGCGTCGCGCACTCAACGAACTCGATCACGCCGGCCGATACAAATACCTCGAGGGGGCCCGCCCCTGGACTCACGTGGGCAAGGTTGACGTTGCCCTGCCTTGCGCAACCCAGAACGAAGTGAGCAAGGAGGAGGCCGAGGCCCTGGTCTCGGCGGGAGTCTCGGTCGTTGCGGAGGGCTCCAACATGGGCTGCACCCAGGAGGCCATTGATCTGTTTGAGGCCCAGCGCAAGAAGAAGGGTGGCGAGGCCATCTGGTATGCTCCCGGCAAGGCCGCCAACTGTGGTGGCGTTGCCGTCTCAGGACTGGAGATGGCCCAGAACAGCCAGGTACGTTTTCTCATCTTTTTTTTTTTTTTTTTTTTTTTTTTTTAGTTTTTTCTCTCGTCAGCGGTCTTTGGGCGCACTTTGCGAGATGAGCTGACAAAAAACGTGGTTAAGCGCCTCAACTGGACGGCCGAGGAAGTCGACGAGAAGCTCAAGGGCATCATGAAGAACGCCTTCACCAACGGCCTCGAGACGGCGAAGAAGTACGTTGAGGCCAGGGAGGGTGAACTCCCCAGCTTGGTGGCCGGCAGTAACATTGCTGGCTTTGTCAAGGTCGCGGAGGCTATGCGTGACCAGGGCGACTGGTGGGCTTAGGCCCCCCTCGTGACACGTAGTTAAATGCTTTTTCTCTTCTGTTCTGGGCCATGTGATGGGTATAGAGGAGTTCTTATAATCGTTTCTCTCTTGATGGCGATGTATCTTTTTGTGGATTCTGATGATGTGCCTGTCGGCGGGTTGGGCTTCTAGATTGATATGCCTGGATATAGCTTATGGGCTTCACGACGGCATACTCGGTACAATGGAATATCCTTTACATTACGATTCTGCATTGTTGAAACATACCGAGGGAGGCAGCTTGGAAGGATGACGGTTCGATGACGCACATGAAGAATCGGGCTTCAATTTGTGTTTATTGCACCGTGTGCTTGGAAGCCACTCGGTCGGTACTTGACGGGATGACCATGTTGATAATTAGATTCTACAGATACATCTCACTCCATCACGATCACGACAACTTGCGACTGCCCCCAACGACCGGCCACGCCTCGTTAATCCAGCATATCCAGAGTTTCATTCCAAGGACGCCACGACTGGACTGTAACGTGCGGCATGCACTTGACATGGTCGGGAGGCGGCCTCCATTCAATCATTGCATCCGCCGCGGGCGATGCCGCCTTCTGGAACGTATATCCTTTCGAATCCTTGAGTTTCTTGCCATCCTCAACCGGATACACCAAGTTGATGTAGGGCACCACAGCGATCTTGCCGTGTCCATGGTGCCAGAGATCCTTGCAAAACAGCTCAGGCTCGCCCTTTTCACATTCCTCTCGGTCCTGCCGAGGCCCCCGAAACGTAATATTCTCGCTGAGTAGCGGCTGCGCTCCGAAAGCCACGGCTCCGTTCCAGCACGCGAATACCTGCAGCGGTTTCCCGGCGTAAAAGCGCTCCCTGGACTCCTCATCGTTCCAGAACAGCTTGTCTGCGTTTTTGTAGCTCCCGCTGCTGGTTGGTATGTCGAAGAACAGGTCGCCAGCCATGCTGCGCGCAATGTGGGAATCATAGAAGATCGGAGGGGCCGCAGGGTCGCCGTATATCCAGTCGAAGGCGCACGTCATGTCTGCGCCGAGATGGTCGAGCTGGTAGGCCAGCTCAAGGATGTCATCCGGGCAAATGACCACGTCGTTGAGGAAGAGGACTGTGGCGTTGGAGTATCGCGCAGGATCATCGTACATGGGTCTCAGCGCCAGATTCCTCAACTGCGCCAGCTTGTCGAACCTTTCCCCCTTTTGGGAGTCGACGGGATTGTTGAGCGCGAAATATGTCCGAATCCTGCTGTCCAAGCGCGGCTGTAGCGCGGCCAGCACATCGCTTGTTCCGTCAGGCGAGAGGCCCTCCACGATTGACAGCGCGCAGTTTTGCGGCCCGAGAAAATCGATGGCCTCTACTACGCTGCCCAGCAGTCGAGGCAGCACTGGCAGATTTTCTCGCAGGTTCAGGGCGAAGAAGTATTTCGTCCTCGGGCGCGAGCGCTTGGCAGGCCGCAGATGGTTGTAGCGCGAAAGGTCGGGGTTGAGACAGTCGAGCTTGGGCAGCTGTTGGCCATCGCCTTTATTGAGGATGGCATCGATGTACGACGAGACGTTGGCGCGCGATAGAACACCTGCTTGGATGGGAAACTTGTCAGTGAGCAACTTGGAGGTTATTTCACGTTGCGGAAGGGAATCCGGTGCGAACCCGCTGGGGAAATTTCGTCGTCGCGGACTTTTCCAACCCGAAACTGGGACTGCACTTGGTAGAACTCGGTATCGTGGTAGAGGTAGAATGTCATGACAAGTATTACGCCCAGCGCAAGCAGCAATAGCGATACTATCCTCCCTTGACGCATGGCCGAGTCGTATGCTGGTGAGTCACGGTGTTCGACGCAGAGCTCAGAGCTCAGCGCTCCGTGCACGAATAGATCTGGCCACGAAGTCACGCAGAGAATGGAATGGAGTGGAAACCGGCTGCCCATGTTTCCGGGAAATGTCTAGAGCCCTGACTCGCTCATGCCGGCAATTCGCGGTGATGCGTCGATGCTGGCAGCCCGGCTCATTGGCCACGGTGCAGCCTCACAACTCTCTTTACTGCTGTTGAAACAGCGGCGCTGCTTCAATGGAGATTGATTTATGCGGGCTGGCCTATCTCTCAATAAGAAACTATGGCACATATTCGTAGAAGAGTGATGGTGGTAGTCCAGACGAGTGGAAGTAACTATATGACAATGACAGACAGTCTTTGACGCCAGGTGGCTTCAAGTCGTAACTACAATCGCAGACTAGGTTAAAAGACTAGCCAGCAGGTACCCATCAGCAGCTTGTCTACGTAAGATGGCCACTCTTTGATAATAAAGGTGATGTTATTGCAGCGCTGCAAGGCCTGCCTGCCAGCCATGCGTGGCGGTGGTTGAATTTAAAGTTGTCCCGGGAACCCGTTGGCCGGTCCGTTGGCACCGGTAGCTGCTAAAACACGCTAACCTGTGGTGCTTTGCGCTTTAGCATGGAATGGGTTTCGATCGGCTTCGCCCCAGGTGGTGCGCACGAGTCAGGGGTTGTGGGGCAGGTATCGTCAAACACAGCAGCAGCCCAACTAGTCTGAATGCGGCTAGTAGTCGGGGGTCAGTCGCGGCGCATCATTCGATGGCCATTTCGAGGTTGGTGCCAGCGGGGAGGCTCCACGTGACCCAAGGTGGGATGGCTTCGACAGACAGAGAGGGCTCATCGAGATGGTCACATGTCTCGCTGCGCACGTCCCATGTGAGACGCCGTCTCCCAAGCGAGACACTCTGTAGTCTGTGAACACAAGCGCACGGCCATTGAGCATGTAACGCATTGACGTACTCCGTCCTCAGTGATACTCTCTGTAAACGCCAACATGCATCCCTTTTGGGTCGGTAGTCTCTGCATAATCACAAAGGACGCGCATAGCCACCTTTTTTCGTCCAGCCAAATGAGGAAAACAGTGCTGCTTGTATCTAGGTACGGTGATGCTTGGAGCTACAGAATTGATCCACTGTTATAGTGGGTCGTAGGGTATAATCTAGGGTATTTCCTATGTACAGTATTGTGCCGAGAGTGGAGCCGGCTTACCGCACGCACCCCTTACCCACGCTCGTTCACGAGTCAGTAGCTCAATACCTAGGTACCTAGGTAGTCAGTCGTTCATGGCGATGCCTCATGGCGATGCCTCATGGCGATGCCTCGATGCCCCAATTTGGGAGCCAGTCCAGCTTAAGACTCTCGAAGAATTTAATGCTCAAACTGCATCCTTTTATTCATGGCTATTACAACCCTTGCCACTGTGGCCGCTTCCCCTATCTTTGCCATTGTGACTGCTTCCACCACCTTTGCCGCCATCACCGTTTCCACTACCTTTGCTGCCTTTGCTGCTCTTGCTGCTCTTGCTGCCTTTGCTGCCATTACCGCTGCCATTACCGCTGCCATTACCGCTTCCACCACCTTTGCCGCCATCACCGTTTCCACTACCTTTGCTGCCTTTGCTGCCTTTGCTGCCATTACCGCTGCCATTACCGCTTCCATCACGTTTGCTGCCATTACCGCTTCCGCCACCGCTGCCACTATCATCATCAACATCACTATCATCAGCATCACGACTATCATCAACATCACGACTATCATCAACAACATCATCAACAACATCATCCCTAACATCAACATCACGACTGTCATCAACATCACCACCACCACCTTCGTTGCCGTAACCGCCGTAACCGCCGTGACCTTGACCACTACCTTCGCCGCTATCACCTTTAGCGCTGCCGCCTTTGCCGCCGTGACCGCTACTACCTTTGTCGCTGCCGTGATCACCACCTTTGCCGCTGCCGTGACCACCACCTTTGCCACTGTGACCGTTACCACCTTTGCCCTTGTGACCGTTGCCACCTTTGCCCTTGTGACCGTTGCCACCCTTGCCCTTGTGACCGCTACCACCCCTTACTTGAGAGGCTATCCAAATGGCCATTTCATGAACACGCGGCGTGTAGTCCAGATGAGCATAGTCGACCATATAAGTGCCATAACAGACAGTGTCGTCCTCGCGGCAGCTTATCTTCGTTTTCTCTTCTGGAAAGTTTGCAATCTTTTTACCCTCCTGTACATACCACAGTCGTGAGTTTACATAGACGGCAAACGTATAGAATTAAGCAGACAAGCTCGTGGGTGGACAAGAATCAACTAACCTGGGCGTACCTAGAATCTCCAAAAGTGAAAGCACAAGCAATTTTCCTCGTGACACTTTTCTCCAGATAGGCAAAGGCTAGACGGGTAAGGGCTGCGCCCTGACTGTAGCCTCCCACTGCGAGCTTCGTTTTTGGGCAAGCTTGTAGGGTTTGGGTGATCTGGCGGGCCATAACCTGTGCATCGTATGGATCAGCGCCCTTAGAGTGAGCGTTTCCGAAGATGTGTGCTGCATAGCTGGCAGGTATGGCATTGAGCTTGCCGGCGCCCAGTTCGCGTTCCAAGGCCGATTGAAGTGCCGCCCCAAGGAACCCCAGGCCTGGGGCCTCAAACGTTCCTCGTGCAAAGACCATAGTGACTGGCTTACAGCCAGCTCTCTTGTAGGAACCTCCATCAGATCCTCCAGCAGGTGATGCCAAGGCGATGCTATGCTCGACAGGGATCGGCTTGGCCAGACCAGCTGCCGCAAGAGCTATGACAAGGAATAACTGCATTATTAAGAAGTGACGGCCGCGTCTGAAGGAAGAAGTGAAGGGGAGAGGGTGGAGGAATTGGAAAAAAAAAAAAAAAAAAAAAAAGTAAATGGGTTCCTGCTTCTTTATCAGACATCGTATCTTCAACGTCGGGCCTTTTAGGGCCTTTAAGTGTCACAAACCTCAATCAACGGCAGGACAATCGGACCAAAACGGAGGCAATATCAACCAAGGGGAAAATAACAGGCTAAAAGTCCTGGAAATGACTTGCTATGCTTTAATGCTCCGATTTGGAGTCTTGCCAAACGTCTCGGAACAGGCATGCGGCGGGTATGACGACGAAGATTAAAAGACGGCATGACATGACAGATCATGACGACGGCCCCAAATATAAAAGAGGCTAGAAACCTTGTGTGTCCACAGGTTCCCCATTCTCTTTTCATCCAGAGCGTCTTCATGCAGTGCTCGCTGAAACATGCAGAAAATAAATTCATAAAGGTCGTGATCGGCCTTGGGTTGTGCCAGTTCGCCTAATTTACCCAGCGACTGCACGGCCCTTTCAAGACGAGCATGTGAGAGGAACTCGAGCGCCGCCAATTCGATACGCGGGCCCCAATGATAAGCACCCGCCATTCCAACACGTTAAGATCGAGACGTTGCAATTCGGGCCGTGGGAGGATATCCATCCGCAGGAAGTTTGCATCATTGCTCCATGGCTTTATCTCATCCCATCTCTAGAGACCATACCATGGTGTCTCAAAATACGAAGCACGACACCGCCTAGGTCACGGACCAGCTAGCGGGCCAGGTGAGGGCGACGAAAGATGCCATTGTCTGACAGGCATCAATGAGCCGCGGCGGCAAGGTGTTGACAACCTAGTGCGGTTGTCGAGACTCTCAACAAGGTGTGGATTGGGCCATTAGCCCTTGCGAAAACAAGCCATCGAACCAGAAGGAGGTCTGGAGCAGTTAGAGCTCCCAACGCCCAGACTTACCACGTGTTCTTTATCAAGATTGGGCTTTGATCTCGTGTTCCGTGACTGTCGGCGGCCAAGTGAAGGGAATCGATCCAAGGGCGCGGCTCGCTCGTGACAACCCGGGTAAATTGTTTCTGATAGCCCAAGAAGCGTTGCTTGTTGACGTTCCAATTCTGATCCAGCCGGTAGCGGGTCCCATCTGAGGCAGGCAAGAAATGCTCCCAATAATGCCGCGGCAAGAAATGGAAGATGTGATGGATGAACTATCACCCTCCAATCCAAATGAGGCGGTCGGTGCCTGCGTTTCACACGTCAACGCGCCGCCGCATGAAGCACGTAAAACCACACACAAGGCCGCATTTTCTGCCATGAGCCGGCCGTGGGCAGAGTCCGCTTAGGGGCATCGGCAGTACGACAGCGGCGAAGCATCGATTACGACATCCGCTTGCGATTCTCCATCGTCAGACCGGCACCGCGGCAGTCGCGCAGTATAGCCGGCCCCAAAAAGTCATCACGTGGACCAGAATCGACGCATGGTCGAGGCTGTTGGTCGATTGGCCTATGGCGGCGAATGGACGCTGGCTTTCTGGCTACACGGGGCCACATCTTTGACTTTATCCGTCCTCTCTTTGCGGCGGCAGCTTCGGCGGCAGCTTCGGCAGCACCTCGTTCCAACGGGTTCCTGCGCCTAGGATGGGCTGATAAAGTTCGGCTGGCATCTAAGACGGAGAATAGGTGCAGAGGCACTGACTGCTGCTGCGCGTTTATGCACTCGACAGATACCGTGGTTGCGGCTTATCGGCTCCCGATAACGGATCACAGACATTTCCGAGCCAGCTCCTCTCCCGACCCGCATTGCAGCTCTGGACGAAGCCTCGGCTTCATTCGACGTTGCATCCAGAAACCAAACTATCGGTGCAATTGGCGCATTCGCGCAGTCTGCCGTGCAAGCAAGAATGATTCGGCCAGATCCATCCACAGGGTGCCAGCTCATACGCCATAGCTCATCATCAACGACATCCCTTGGGACGAGTGTATCTGTCCCTTCTAGACCGTACTCCGCGACAACCTCCTACGGCTTCTCCATACACTCGACCAAGTCCGCCTCCGGCATCTGGCTCTCGGACTCTCGGCTACTCCAAGATTAAAAGATTCCCTATCTTGCCATGACATCAATCGGCCCACCGCCCTTGACGGGCCTCAAGGTCCTTGAACTCGCCGGCCTTGCGCCAGGTTCGTCTGTCCTACAGCACGTTTGAACTCCAGGTCATGACTAACACATGGCAAAATCAGGTCCGTTCGCCGGCATGTTGCTCGCGGACGCAGGCGCCTCCGTAATTCGCATCGATCGTGCCTCTCCTTCCTCCTCCCTCCCAACTTACGACCCCCTCAGTCGTCGCAAGTCATCCATCGCAGTAGACCTCAAGTCGCCGACTGGAGTAGCTTTCGTCAAAGAGCTGGTCGCCCAAGGCGCCGACGTCCTGATCGATCCCTTCCGGCCCGGCGTCCTGGAGAGACTCGGCCTCGGGCCCGACGTCCTCCTCAGCATCAATCCGCGCCTCATCTACGGCCGGCTCACCGGCTTCCGACGTGACGGCCGCTACGCCAACATGGCCGGCCACGACATCAACTACATAGCAGTCTCAGGGGCCCTCAGCCTCCTCGGCCGCTCCAACGATACGCCGCATCCCCCGACCAACATCCTCGGTGACTTTGCAGGAGGTGGCGCCAATCTCTTCCAAGGCATTCTTCTCGCCCTGCTAGCTCGTGCATCCTCCGGCAAGGGCCAAGTCGTCGAGGCAAATATGGTCGACGGCTCAGCGTACCTAACTACCTTTTCGAGACTTTTCCTCAGCAGCGGTGCGGCTGCCCGCGGCCGCGGGAACAACCTCCTCGACGGCGGATGCCCATACTACGATACCTACGAGACCAAGGATGGCAGATATTTTTCTGTCGGTGCGCTAGAACCACAATTTTTCAAAGCCCTCGTCAAGGGACTAGGTCTCGAGTCTCATGGCCTAGAGGAGAAGCGCCTTGATTTTGACGAATGGCCCTCCATAAGGGCGTTGTTCAAAGACACGTTCAAGAGAAAAACCCGGTCAGAATGGGAAACTGTGTTTGACGGTGCAGATGCTTGTGCCGTTCCTGTCTTGGATTTTGACGAGTTAGAAAATGACCCTAGTAGGGAAGGCGACCAGCGTCCGTCAGTGACATTGCGTGGTACACCCTGTTTGGCCATCAAGCAATGGCCAGAGTGTTCTGATCCTGTCAAATATGGACAGGGCGCCGGAGTCACCGGGGATGGGTATCGGAGCGAGCCATTAGCTCCAGGAGATGGCGGACCGGAGATTCTAGCTTCCTGGCTCGGGTGGAAGAAAGGAGAGCACAATGACGTGCAGAAAGGCGCATATGTGTTGACTAAAGCAAGTACCAAGCTGTAATTAGACACTGCAGACTCTGGACTACAAATGAGACCATGGAAGACCTCGTGTCGTGTAAAAATCGCCCAGCTTGTGTCACATTGGTAAAAATGTTTTATTAACCAGAAGGGCTGGCCTCGCCCGTTGTTTCAACTACTTGACAATAGATATTGCACGAATCAAGTCCAGAACAATACAGAGCACACTAATTATTGGAATTCGAGGCAAATGCTTCGTCTAGTCTGAACGTCCAAGGCGCGTGGCGCAACTTCATGAAGCTCGGACCATCTTATTCATCCCGGCTTTGTAGTCCTTGCTTTTGAGAAC
>KQ061709.1:28308-48788 GCA_001008035.1 Atkinsonella texensis | reverse complement strand
CCCCCCCCCCCCCCCCCCCTTCTTCTTCCTTGAGCCCACCTCTAGTGATCAAGGGTATATCAAGAGCAAGTTAATCGTCGCTCGTCTACTCGCCGGTTGACAGATATGGCAGATTGGGTGCATACCTGGTCGCATTGCGAGATTTCTACCATGCTGAAAATGGTCTACTCTAAGCCTCTTACAACCGCCCCGTGGTATCGAACAAGGAAGTTTGAAAGAACCTGGATGGCGAATCATTCTGCGCCTCGTGAAGGTTGGCAGTGATGCCATGTCCCGCCTTTCGTCCTTATCCATCAAAGTCTAGCGAGTCGCCATAACACGATAACACAATTCTTAAAATACTCCAAATTTTCAGGCCCTTATTGAACTTGGCTGACAATTTCGCTGGCCTTGCCCAGTGATTCAACCATCTGCTGGCATTCTTTCCGTCTTCGAATAGTGAAATCACTTTCCTTAAGCAAGTCGTCGAGCGTATCGGTTCGGTACATGTTTTCAAGAAGTTCACGTTGCATTTCATCCTTGGTGAACCTATACATTTGTAAGCATGAATCAAGCAAGTAGTGTACTAACTCTTGGCACCTACTGGACGAGATTCAGCATAATTGCTTTGGGAACCATATCGATCATGGTTCGCTTCACGATATTATAGTAAGAGGCGATGAGCAGCTCTGTTCAAATTAGCATCTATAGCGCACGTGGGAACCATTTTGGCAACTCTGCCCAAGGGATCAAGCATACTGATAACCTCAACTTCAATGTTCTCACGCTCGGATAGGGTGCCGGAGGCCTTGAGAGTGGGAGGAGGCGCTTCCATGGCGGCAGCCTTTTTCTTGTTCTTTGCGGCGAAAAAGCTGCCAAAGAAACCAGAGTTGCCATTACCGTCAACCTCGGGGACTGTAGGGCTTGCGGTTCGTGCGGGCGTGCTGGACTGAGGCAGAGGCTTGCCAGTTTTCGGGTCAACCTGGATAGGCTTCGGGGGATTGTATCGCTCGTTCACAATGGCCATGGCCTAGAGCGCGCGTCAGAGTCGGTTTGGTAGAACAGCGTTAAGTATGATATGGAACTTACACGATGACCATTCAGGAAATCTGGGTGGCCAGTGTTGACATAGCATGCTTCCATAGCGACAAGGTCTCGAACCAACTTGTTAGTGGGCTCCATTGCCTTCTTGAAAAATGCAATGACAACGCCGTGCATCTTCTCCTTGAGCTGGGGGTATCGGCGATACATTGGCTTTGCGAGCAATTGCGACAAGATTCGCACCAATTCGTCATAAGCAAGAGAAACACACTTCAAGCTAGGATCCTCAAGACGCTTGATCTGCTGTTTCACAATGAGTTCAAAAGCGGTGGTACCAACAAAAAGAGCCGGCGAGGAACCTGACGAATTGTACAAGATAGTTCGAATGTCGACATCTTTGACAACGTCGAAGGGATCCAGGGCTTTCACGCCGTTAGAGTAAAGTTCGTGAAAGACGAAGCTGATACGGGCACCCCCTGATAATTCGGTGCTGGAAAGCTCGGTGTTGTTACCGTCTAGAACCGTTCGCCATTCGTTGGTGAACTCCGTGATGACATTGAGCACGATATTTGCGCTGTTCCCAAGCATGGATGGCCCAAGGCTTTCCAGTTCAGAACTATATTTCAGTAGAGAGCTGGAAATTCTCGCCTTGATATCAGGAAGCGTCTGCTTGATGTGCATCATGAGGATTAAATTGAGCTTGCGCGCCAGGTATGGAGTACCACAATACGAGCTCTTGTTTCGGTAAGCCTTGTGGTTCTCAAAAAATGCCTTTTCAGCCTCCAGGGCCACATTGATAGCCTTCTTGTTGTCGATGTCTCGTTGACCACGATTCACGACCGGGACGTAGCCTAAACGCAGGGGGATAACACGGTTGGATAGAATATCAATGACATCGGTTCCCTCGTCCATCAGATCGACCTTGGTCAGGACACCAATGGTACGTTGACCCTCAGGGTCTACCTCACGCGCCAATTTGAGGCCATCCGAGTTGGCCAAATCGATGTTGGCAGATGTGACAGCCAAGATAATAGCATTTGACTTCCCAATGTATTTCAAAACCATTTCTCGAATTTGACGCTCGATGTCACGTGGTTGATCTCCGACGGGAACTTTGGTCAATCCGGGCAAATCGACCAGCGTCAAGGTCAGGACGTTGGGAGAGTAGATTCGGAGGTTGATAGGTGCAGGAGAAATGCCTGCATTCTTTCCGACTTTTGCCTCGGTTTCGTGAGCAATCTCGTCTCTGATTTTTCCAAAGTCGTAGTATTTCTGACCAGGAATATGCAGGAACTCTCCCCATTCGTCGGCGTTGGCGGCCTTATCGCTGGATGTGGACAACTCATCTGGCTTCACACCATTTGACTGCGCGGGGCGGTTGATGAGCTGCAGCACTAAAGGACGTCGCGTAACGATCCCAGATCCACGGGGCAAGCTGTCATAACGATGCGTTAGGAGAAGTATGTCATCATTGTGTCTGCTGCAGTAGGGATACCATACAAGTCTCGGCCCACAATGTTTTCTAATACTGAACTCTTACCGCTAGACTGACTGCCTACGACGACAATCTGGGGAAGATCGATGGGATTATTGACACCAACGGTGGCAAAAACATCCTGAAGCTTGTTTACAAGTCTGGAGAGCAAGGCTTTAGCATAGGAAGCTCGTACAGGCTCATACTTGGTTCACTGGAAAGGGTGTTGAAAGCTCACTGGATCAAAGCGGGATCCGAGATGCCACCCGGGGTCGCGAGAGAACCGCTCATGGTCGTTTTAACTCGTCAACCTCGCTGTAGCTCGAAGGGTACCAGAATACAGTGCGTCTGCGGCTGCCTATGTGTTTCTTCGACTGCGAAAGGTTATTGTCGAAGTGGCGGTAGGTAGATTGGATGGAGGGGGAGACGTCACCAAAGACCGCCGTCCTCGGAAAGAGTCGCCGTTCAAGAGGAATGTGCAAAAGAGTGCAGGTTGATGTTTATGGGTCGGTGAATATATCGCCGGCAGACGCTCGAGAGGATGCGCGGCTGTAGCGTCGGTTGGGAAGAATGTTCAAGATTTCTATGAGATGAATCAGGAGGACTTGCAGAAACGGCGACGGCGACGACGGCATGTGGTTGAGCCTAACAGACAACCAAACGTGCGCATCGATGCCCTGGCAGGGGCAGCCGACTGGCACAAGCTGGTTCGGGATGTACCGATACATCGGCTGCTGGCTCAACAGTCTGGCTGGTCAGGTACCGAAATACGTAGATGGGTGTCGGAGCAGCCACTAACCTGGTTAGATGCCCCATTACTGATTGAAGCCACATGTGGCGTAACGACAGTTAATGCCTTAGACATGTCGTGGGCCCACCCCTTTTCAGCACGCTCTAGGTACACCGTACATTCGGAAATTACCGGAACTTCTATCATAGTGATGGTCCCTTATAAAATCAAGTGCCTTCTATTCTGCTCGTGGCCGGACTGCCAAAGGGATACAAGCATCCGTCAACCCTATAGTTGATTATGTCACGGAACCTCTACTTGATGCGCGTATAGGGACGACTTCACAATGATATATGACAGGCTGGGAGACCACCCTATCTGGCCCCCTTGTGCACAAGAATAGAGAAGACAGAGAATTTGTCACCTCTATGTTAAGGATATTTCCACGGACTTTGGTTGGACCTGTACAAAGATCTCCGGGCTCATGACCTGTTGCAAGTGGTTGTATCTCACTATTCTAATCATTTAAGAATTAACAACCTTGTGGTTGTAGTACCTAGGGCTAGCTACCTTTGCGCACAGCCCCGATTGTTGGTCAGAGCTTAATAATAATGACCACCTAAAAAGCCCTTGCAATGTAAAGTTTGCGTGGTGGCAGTCACTAAGCTCTAATGAAAGCTCGGATAGACCTCTGATAGAGCGTCTGAAAATAACAACTAGAGAAAAATATGTTACCAGGCCTTGCACTCCGCAGAGTTGGCAACAATGACCGAACTCTGACCGAATCGGGGTGGCGCGCGATGGTACCTGGCAACCCAGTGCCGAGCAGCCGAGTGACTGTGATTGGCTCTAGGAATCGGACTTTATCATCCGCCCATCACTCTGTGAAATCCTTGAGTGCTCCGCACAACATGGCTTGGCTACCTTTCTTGCCACTTCCCTCTCTTTCTGCCGATCAGTATATTTTCATATAGTGTCATAGTGCCAGGCGTAGTCACTCAGCGATGACGCAGTCTGTCAACCATAAGTCGAGTAAGAGGTTGTGGGACACACACTTGCTTCGCCTTCTCCAGTCCCGGCCCCCCCCCCCCCCCCCAAAAAAAAAAGGAAACGCTTATTCCGACATTGAAGCGTGAGACCATGTCTTCCTTCGCATTCAAGCATATGCATGCTTCGAAAGTCACTCCGTTGATTGCTTCTCTGCTTTAATCCTCGAAAACCAAGCCCATGATCAACAGTCGAGTTCACCTGTAGGCGCTGCATAGGTGAATCTTGTTACCGTGGCCGCAAGGGCTCAACTCAAGCCTCGAGCTACAACATGGTGCAATGCGATGCTACGAGCAAGGACTCGTAAATACTACATACTGAGAGAGCGGGTCAAACTTTCATCAAACCTCATGTAAAAATTGGCGGCCCATTTTTTTCCATCTGCAGAGCTGCAAATCATTTATTCGATGGATGAGCTATTTGATGCATGTCAACTTGCATGACATATACAGTGGATATAATGCGTCAACCCCATGACCTCCAGTCTCGTGGGATGAAAGGATCTGACATTGTTCTCCGCCAGCCAAGAAACCAAACCAGGTGCCAGGATTCTGTTTCAGTATGCGGGGTATTATCCTCCATGTATGTTCAATTTCCCCGCGTTATTGGTTTGCATATGAGTAGTGTGTTGGTCGACCAATAAGAGGTGGAGCTGCGAGTCAGTTTCCAGCCATCACAACCACGTGCAATGCCTATATCTATCGCGAAATCAATTTTCTGCACGTATTCCCGCACACAAGTTGGCTTATTCCTAACTAGATCAAACAGGACTGTCTGATTTATATATGACCCGCCACGTGCTGGTATTGTAGTCTAAATATATCACAATACACACAATAGTATCCGCCTCTCGTATAACTTCACCAAGTCCCTCACTGTATGTAAAAATATGATCGCATGATCATCTGCACAGTATAATACTTTTCACTTGACCCAAGTCACGAAAGTTCAATCATGGTAATTTCTAGGTTTTGATTACCTTGTCACAGTGCGGTAATTGCTGTTGTATCTCGATCCTCTAGTCGCTCGTTACGCCACTCTGTAAATATTGAAGAAACGGTAATCTCTAGGACAATTCAATGGGGAAGAGTGTGACAGGTTTTTATATACTTAAAGCCGCCATGGACAAAGAAGTGTCAAGCTTGATGAGTGCTTCTATGAATAAGTGTTGCCAGTAAGCTATACACTTGTTCGTCGACCCGCTTCCTCGAAACAACCCAAACGGTGCCATGCGTCACAAAGTCACATCTGGCTTTGATTTTGCAAGTTGCCTTGCTCTTTTAACTGTTCCAGTTTATTCCATCTCTACAAATGCATCATCTCAACCTCCTGAAAGACAAGTATGCCCAGAGCCTTGTTATAAGACCGGTCCCAATCCATCGAACTGGACTGCCTTTTCAGATATCGACTTACTCCGTGGCTGCACCCGGCCGATACTCCTAGACTTCTCCCCAGATATACCAGCCTCAGATAACCAACTTATTCGAAGTTGCGACGCTTGGGGCTCCTGTTACTACTTCACCCCTCCGCCGCAAATATCCTCTGTACCGGGCGAGCAGAAGGCAACAGTTACAGCTCAGCTAGCCTGGTCCGCGGCACCCAAGCTCGACCGATCTTCTCGCGTTGCGGTCACAGCTGTGCAGGAACTCGAGTACCACCTGCGCCGGTCTGCGACACCATGGAGCAAAACGATTTTGTTCGGTGCTTTTCAAGGTGCTACAGTTGGTGTATACATCGGTGATAACATGCTCAATCCCAGTGCAGTCGATTCCTTGTTCAAACCTCTTCTGGATAAAGTTTCCAAGGTTGGCATCGCAGGCTCGAAATCTGCTGTGCTCCAAGTTTGCGGAGACAATCGAACGGGAGATCAAACCTTTGGTGTGATTGTTGTTACCAATGGCACGCTCGGCGCCGTACAGGAGGCCGTCAAATCATGGGCCGATGCGAAATGCGTTAACACTTCGAGCTATACTGAGTCTTCCAAATTAGACAATATTGACATTCGCATTAAACCTCGACAAGAGCCGTCCAATCTTTCTCAGAACAAGCCTTCACCCGGCTCGAAAGGCGGCCCGGAAGGGTTCTTGGTTGCCGCAAGTTCACAAAACACAACTGTATGCCGTACTACTAAAGTATGGGCTGGCGATAATTGCGATTCTCTCGCGAAGAACTGTGGTATATCTCGCCAAGACTTGATCAAGTTCAATCCAGGTACCAACTTGTGCAACTCTACCCACTCTACCAACTCTACCATAGAAGGCCAGCAGATATGCTGTTCCGAGGGCCCAATGCCTGATTTGAAGCCCAAAGCAAATCCTGACGGCTCTTGCTTCGTCTATAAGGTAAAGACTAAAGACAGCTGTGACTCTATTGCTGCCGCCAACGGCCTCACGGTGTTTGACCTTGAGCGCCTCAACGATGATACATGGGGCATGTCTATCACTCTGACCAATACCCGCATTTAACTGACTGGAACGTCTTTGTTATCAGGCTGGCCAGGCTGCAAGCACATCTGGATGGGCATCAAAATGTGCCTCAGCAAAGGCTCTCCGCCTATGCCTGCACCCATCTCAAATGCCGTCTGCGGCCCCCAGAAGCCTGGCACGCCTGTCGCTGCACCAGGAACAGATATTTCCGCACTGAATCCTTGTCCCCTTAACGCTTGCTGTAACACTGTAAGTTTTTTCTGCAGACAGATAAGATCAATCGATGTATCTCTTCCATCTTCTGCGACAGACTAGCCAAATCGGTAGTTGGCCGAGCATCATATTTCTGACATGCTTTTACAGTTGGGTCAATGTGGTATATCAGAAGACTTCTGCACCGATACTCGTGGAAGCGGTGCTCCAGGAACAGCCAAGAAAGGCACTATTGGATGCATCTCCAATTGTGGAATGTATGTCGACAGAGGGGACCCCCCGAAGCAGTTCATCAAGCTCGGGTATTTCGAGGCATCCAATTTGGCACGAAGCTGTCTCAACATGGACATCACTCAAGTTGATAAGTCGTATACGCATGTACACTTTGCTTTTGGCTTGCTCAAAGATGACTTTAGCGTATATTTTGAGCACGAGTACGCCGATTACCAGTTCGAGCAGCTCAAGAACATGCGTGGCCCTAAGCGCATTATCTCCTTTGGAGGCTGGACCTTTACTCCGAAAGGACGGCATTACTCCACATTTCGAAATGGAATCAAGTCTCCAAATAGAGACAAGTTCGCGTCAAGTATTGCAAAATTCGTCAACGACAATGGATTAGACGGCGTTGACATTGCTTGGGAGTTGCCAGGGGTAGGGAAATTCCCGTCCTTGGCTCACATGTTCTCGTTCTCAAAAACTAACCTAGCTTGTTTGATCACCATGTTTAGGATCCGAATCCCCCCGGAGTCCCTCCGCGAGATAATCCCAACGAGGGTGCCGACTACGCCGCATTCCTTCGCACTCTCAGGTCAAAGCTTGGAACAGACAAATCGCTTTCTGTTGCAGCTCCAGCTTCTTATTGGCACCTTATGCAGTTTCCTATTCGAGAAATAGCTGATACGGTCAGCTACATCGTATACAGGACAGATGATCTGCAGAGGCAATGGGATTCCACCCACAAGTGGTTCGACCCGACGTGTCCAACAAACAACTGTCTGCGAAGTCCGGTTAACGTGACGGAAACCTTCAACGCCCTGGTACGTATCTAAGCATTAATGAACAATACTGCAAAACAGAAGACAAGATAAGAGTCTAATAAAGAATCTCCTCAAGTCTGTGATCACAAAAGCCGGCGTACCATCAGCCAAGATAGTTGTCGGATTGACAAGCTATGGACGAACATTCAAGATGGCGGACGCATCTTGCACTGGCCCCAATTGCTTCATCAAAGGCAGCCGAGAAGAAGGCGCTTCCGCAGCCTACAGGGGCAGATGTACCGACACAGCCGGCTACCTGAGCAGCGCTGAGTTATCCGAGTTTGCACTGTTTCCACTCGCGAGTCGGTATGACAAAGATAGCGACAGCCAAGTTCTGACCTATTCTTCCGATAACTGGGCAGCCTACATGACTCCCCAGATTCGCGAGCGACGCACCAAGCAGTACCAGAACCTTAGCCTGGGCGGTACCAGTAATTGGGCGCTCGACCTCACACAATTCTACGCTCCGCCCAGCCCAACTGAAGACTCGAAAACAAAGGTTAGCTGGGACACGATAAAGCACAACATCAAAGCCCACGGCAAACCGGATGCATGTGATTTGGAGTTTCGCACCGGCACATGGGTCAATCGCAGCTGCACGCAGGATGAGGTCGCGGCACCATTCAACTATACCTCGAAAGAAAGGTGGCAGGCGCTTGACGCTGATGCCGCGTGGAACGATGCAAAGGCCAGATGGCTATTCTGCGACAGAGGCAAGATGGGGTTCACTCAGTCTGTTTCACAGTTTTTCCACGCCAACGAAAACGCGGTACGTTGCTTTCTTCTTTATAGAAGAAACTCGGTTTGGCCTCTGCTGTACCGGCGCTTACACTTACACTTGGTCACTTAGAACTGCAATGATCTTGCCCAAGTGGACAGCTGTGAGCCGATCGCCACTTGCGCGGAGCATCACTCGGAACAAGATGGCAAGAAGCATTGGACTGGTCCTGCCTCGTACCTCGTCTGGAACTCATTGGCAACAGTTCACTCGGTAGGTGGACAGGCTTTGGACCGCAATGCAGCAAATGACTCAATAGGTTGGCTGACAAGGGGCGACGGCAGTTGCTGAAAAACTACGAATCGAGCCTTCAACAAGCAGCAGTGCAGATTCAGAACAAAAGAACCGAATTCATCGATACATTTGCACCAAAGGGTAGCAAACCAGATTATGTTCTTGGCCTCGGCATTGCTCTGACGCTATTGAATGTACCAGCTCAAACATTGGCTACTTACTGGTGGAAGGGATGTAAGTATAAATAATGCCATAAACGACCTACCTCAGCCGAAAAAGAAAAAGAAAAAGTAAAAGGAAAGGAAAAAGAAAAAGAAGTTCACAAGATCAAGATCTGGTAGACCATCATTCCTGGCGCCTTCTGCTGACACGTGTCATAGTTGTAAGCGAGCAGAAATGGTTCAAGGACGATAACGTAAGGCAGGACGTGTCGAGGGACGCGGCCGGACAGTTGATCTCAGCGGGCTTGGCTATTGCTCAAAAATTCATCCAGTACGCGACACAATAACTCTGTTTGGCTGCATTTCCATTCTGCGAGTGACTGACAAGTTATGACGAGTAGGGATGAAACTGTCAAGGGGGTCAGTTTCAATACAATTTATGACGACCTGATCAAGAGATGGGCGGATGAGGTCGACACGTTGGTTCTTCATTCGTTCAACGGCACGGATGAAAGTCTAGAATTGATAGGCCAGCTCATACATGACGGCCAGATGATTCCTGGAGACCCGGGTAAACCGGTGGCCCGCAGAAGTGACGATCACACAGATGCCTTTCTACATGCGAGAATAGTGGAGCGCGTGTTCTACTCTGCTGCTATTCCATTCCATATGTGTGGAAGATGCGTCAGCCATGGGCCGAGTTTCCTGTAATACTCGACTTTGGGCCGGACTGTAATCGTGACATCGGCTCGGGATCGGGTTGGTTTCATAAGAACCAGGACTTCAACGATGGTTGGATCTGTATCGACAATCACAACTATATGCTGGCCTCGACTTTTGATCGCAACAACGACGGGCCCAACTGTAGTCGTAAGTGCTTTCCAACCTCTGCGCCTGATTCCTTCCAGCTTGGTGCTGTCAGCCATCTTCGTCAAAGCGGCGCTTCGATTTCGAGGGCACGCAACGTCTGCTGTAAATTGCCTTGCACAACCTACTGACCACAAAATATCATCGCAGCTGAACATATGGAGTTATGCGCCAGCAGCCTTGAAGGAGGTCCTCTCTTTTCTCCGCCAGGGTTAAAAGACATCAAGACGCCCAATATGAAGTACGGCAACGTGACGGTGGAGGATCTCGTTGTAGGGTAAGAGATTAAAAGGATGCGCTGTGGCATCCATTGCTCCAGCCATCCAGTCCTGATCTGCGCAAAAACTCCAGTCGCCAAGATAGAGCTAACCAAGACACACAACAGGGCCGTGAATACTTGGGTCCGAAACGGCAAGCTAAACATCATGGATGGAGGAGGGGTAGAAGCAATGGATCCTTTCAACAAGGAAGATTTTCAGAACCTTTGGGATAATGGTATTCGTGCTCCTGGTCACATCCGCATTCCCGTCTGTAGTGTGCAGGAAGCACACCTCCTGGCACTCGACGGACTAGATCATGTCCCCTCGGAGAATCACCCAAGCTTTCCCTGTCTGCGGGATTCGGATAAACGATACAAAACCGACCCCCCAGAGTGGCAGGGAGGCAAGCAGCCTCGACAAGACAAGCCAGACGACAGGGATCATGTAATATAGTGTATGGTATTCGGATAGAATCGAATAGAATCGAATAGAGAATCGAGCGCATAGGAGTTTCTGCTGTACATGCGTGCTCGTTGGATGCCATAGCGGCTAAATCAAATCAGTTGTGATGCTAGCCTAATGGGCTTTCGGTGCGTTATCTGGACTGGGGCTTGAGCTAACAATACGTCTGGTCTGGCATTTGATCTGGTCTTTGTCCGGGTTGGGTTGGCTGGTATAGTATCAGCAGATTTGGCTCCTGGTCACTTGAGCGTCAACTGCCCCACAAGCTGGTTGGCATTGGCTGCTGTGTGGCTGGCTACTGCGCTGTTGGCCACCGAGCCGCCGACTTGCTGCTGATTGCTGCTAGACTGGCGCCTTCCACCGCGGATTAGCGATTTGCAATTACTCCGTAGAGGTTCCAGATCAGAGATTAGCGATATTAATATATTCGAAGCCTCTCTAGATTAGGTGCCTGGGTAGGTTAGGTTAGGTAGGCATACACCGGACGGAGACCTACTGTTCAACACATGACAGGGCTGCACTGAAATGCCCCAGCCTGTACAATCTGGTACTGGTTGGTACTGGTTGGTACTGGTTGGTACTGGTATGTACTGGTATGTACTGGTACATTACTGCTGGTGCTGGTGCTGGTGCTGGTGCTGGACCAGCCCGCCCACAGCCCCGGCTTGACCGGACAGCTTTGGCGACACGGCATGAGCAGTGACGACTTCCCAGCCTTGTTCCAGATCCGACTCAGACCCTCTTTCAACAACACTCCTTCATGCTCTGCTCTTCTGCTCGCCTATATCGAGGAAGCTGATGTTTCTTTGTCGACCGACATTCTCCCGAAAGCGACGGAAGACGATAGAAACCTTCCCGTAACATTCTTACGACCTGTCCCAAGCAGCCTCGTCCCTTGTCTTTGCTGTACTGTACCCAACACGTCACATGGGGCTCAACCTCTTCGGCACTTGTGACGGGTTTGGACAGCTACACTGGATCTCTTCGGGACCTTTGTGGTCTCAGCTCATTCTGGACACGGACTCAAACAGCACCAAATATCGAATCTTTTGCAATCCATCGCCGAAATAGAACACGTTCCTCCTCGTATGCCGCCTTAGTCAGGCCCGCCACCCGCGCCAGACAGCTTCAACATCAGCTCTTTTCAGACCGCGGCCTGCCCGCGGAGCGGTCGACGTGGACCAACCGTCCGACTCTCGTTTCCTTCACCCCATCGCCAATACCGACGACCCATTCACCCCGCAGCCACCCCAGAATCCTACCAGCACCGTCCTCTCAGCACTTGAACTGTCTCTGCCGCTCGATCAAGACTCTGAACCTGCTCCGGCTTCGACTGCGAATATAGAATCTTCCAATCCAAGACCGGTCTCTCTCATCAGCCAGTTATCTCAAGTCCTCGGTAGGCGAAGACGGTCGCCTGGCTCCTCTCCGTTTTCAGAAGAACCTGGGTCGACTTCTCCAAACCGCGAGATAACAGGCGCCGATACTTCTGCCCCCGGGACTCCAAGACGATCCAAACGGAGAAGACGTGCTCCGTCAGACATGGCATCAGATGCCCATACCTCAACGGCGGCCAATGGAAGCACGGCTACTCGGTCTAATGGATCCATCGAGCTTGGCTCACAGAGAACAGTTTTGTCTGAGGACGTAGCCAACGGCATACACAAGTCCGTGTCGCTAGCTACAAATGGTTCTTCTAATGGAGACAAGGTGGCGGTGTCGGCGCCGAAGCCGTCAACTTATTTCGGCCATAACCGAGAGGAGGTCACGCGCATCTTAATTCAAGCCTTGTCAGACATGGGCTACCAAGCTGCCGCCGAAAGTGTTAGCCAAGACAGCGGATACAAGCTGGAGAGCATAACCGTGGCGTCTTTCCGGTCAGCAGTTCTCGAAGGCTCGTGGACACAAGCTGAGGACTTGCTGACGGGCGCGACTGTTTCGGGGCAAGAAGATGGGTCTGAGAATGAAGGGAACGGCTTGGTGCTTGCACCAGGCTCGAGCCGGGAGATTATGAGGTTCTGGCTGAGGCAACAAAAGTTCCTGGAGCTGCTGGAAACGAGAGATACAACTCGGGCACTGCATGTGCTGCGAACGGAACTGACCCCACTGCATCAAGACACCGGCAAATTGCATTTATTGTCGAGTCTTTTGATGTGTCTTTCGACAAATGATTTGATGGCGAAGGCGAATTGGGATGGAGCACGTGGCCAGTCCCGCAAAAGGCTCCTCTCGGAGCTCTCGAGTATGTCACCTGTTATTTTTCGTGAATTTGTCATCAATGCTAACACATCAGAAAGAGTGTATATCACCATCAGTGATGTTGCCAGAAAACCGTCTAGCTATCCTTCTTCAACAACTGAAGCAAAACCAGATTAACAACTGTATTTACCACACAGCAGCAGCGTCGCCTTCTCTTTACTCAGATCATCGCTGCGATAGACGGAACTTTCCAACTGAAGTCGTGCTCGAACTTCACGACATGGCTGGAGAAGTGTGGGAGGTACAGTTCTCTCATGATGGATCCAAATTGGCAGCCTGCGGATCTGGAGACACAGTTGTCATTTGGGATACGACGTCGTTCGCACTGATCACGACATTAACAATCCAGGTTCAAAAGGATCATGAGTCAGGCGTAGCAAGTATAGCTTGGAGCCCAGATGACAGCATGATTGTGACGTGCTCACGGGACAATTATGCGCGAATATGGGACACCAAGGTACGTTATTTCAATCACTGTCCGCTTCGCTGCCCCGCTCCCCTCCCCTTTGCTTTCTAACACATTAGTGTGGTAGACGGGATCATTGCTCAAGAAGTTGAGGCGGTTCGATGAGCCAGTAAGCGCCTGTGTGTGGGCGAGCGACAACGAGTCCTTCACCCTAGGAACGTTGGATAACAAACGCAGCATATGCACTTTTGACGTCGAAGGCGAAGAGCTCTTTGAGTGGAACAAAAAGCATCGTGTCCAGGCAATGTGCGCCTCGTCCGATGGCCGATGGCTTGTAGCTGCGGACAATGTTACTACCATATACGTGTACAACGGCTTCACGCGGGAACTTGAGTATGAACTTGATCTTGGGACGCAGCCTACATCCCTATCAATGAGTCAGAACTGCCAGTCTTTGCTCGTCAACAAAGCAGATAGCGAAGCACAACTCATCAACCTAGTGACTAGAAGTACGGTTCGAAAATTCTTGGGCCACAAGATGGGCCGTTTCATCATCAGATCTGCCTTTGGTGGTGCCAACGAAAGTTTCGTTGTAAGCGGGAGCGAGGACGGTAACATGTTCATCTGGCATAGAAATATAGGAGCTTCTGTGGAGAGTCTTCCAGCACACGTCAAGAGATGCAATGGCGCTTCGTGGAACCCAGCAGACCCCTGCATGATCGCATCATGCAGCGATGTGGGACCCATCAAGATGTAAGCCATGATAGCAGCTGCCTCTCTCACATTACCTGGTCTGCAATACTGACGAGCTTCACAAATAGATGGTCTAATCGAGCTAGAGCATATGATCTAAGGTCACGCCTGCCAGGAATCTCGAATGGTTGGCGACCTCCATCTGATGTCGCCTAGGATATCAGACCCCTGCGTCCGGTGTTAGGGGCCGATTTGGTGGACTGTGATATAATTGCTGTAGCGGCTATTCATTTTTTTCTCTCTTGTCTTGCGAATTGCCATCCCCCCTTCCTGCTTCACTCTTCTTGGGTTAGACATGGTATTCCATTCACGAATAGAACACATGCATATGGGTTTTTGGAAGTGCCAGTTGCATGTCGTCGATATCGCGCGGAGGAGATTGGGCCCCAACATCATGGATTAGTATGTTTCATTAATTGGGTGACACATAACGGGCAAAGTGCTTGGTCAGCGAGAATTGTCTTTTGCGCAATTTGAATCAATTTGAATGTCTTATGTGTAGGAGTAGGAGCTGGTGGCTCACTGACAGACGAGCTGGGCTTGTCTTGGTGCCATAGCGTTGAGAGTCGACACAAACAAGCGCTCAAATGTTATGAGAAGAAAGGCAAACAAACTCGAACATGTGGGAAGACTGAGGTTCTTGTTTCTTGTCCCAAAATGCAATGATACATGTAGTCTCAACTATGTCAATACTGTTGACGGCCAGAGTAGCGAATCAAACAGTTGTGTCGAGATGAAGCCTTGTGGTTAGCCGGCTTCGTGCTTGCATGTTTTACAGATATACTGCTATTTGCTGCGTTATCAGGTAATGCTGTGTTTCGCTGCGTTTACATACGTGGCTTCTGAGTCGCAGTTAGACAGCTCGGTATGGTCAACTTGGGATACTGACTGATATCCAACTTGAGGGTAGTAGCCAGCGAAAATCTCCATCCGCTTTTATTCCCCTCAGCGCTGGATGTCGGTCTAGAGCTTAATTCCGTAAGATGGCGTTGCTTATTCAGTATGGCTTGTAGGCAGGAATGTGCTGGCGTCTAAGATGAAAAATGAAACCAAGGTAGCTAGCTAGCTTGGGCACGCAACCGCAAGTACTGTACACACATCTATTACTGGGAGAAGGAACTGATTAGGCTGCCGTGACCTTGATTATCGCAACAGTTACCAATTCTTACCTTCAAGCCCTTCAATAGCGCAACCCTTATCAGAATCTCTCTAGCCTGGTTGAAGGCGCCAATTTATTCCGCTAGCATTGATGAAGATATGTTAACGGCGCTAGGTTGAGACCATGGATAGATAGATAGACGTTGACGAAACTCTGGAAGCACGTGCTCTCCGTCTTTTGCTGTAAACATGCTGCGACGAAATCTTGAGCATGCACCGGGATGAGAGCGGGCCATGTAATGCTGACGTTCTGAGAAGGTTGCGCTTCTAGGAGGCCTGATTCATGAAGTAGTAGCAATTGGGCATCTTGACAATTAATTACCAACATTACGAATAGATTGTTTGATTGAACAACAGTCTAGGTAATCAGAGTCGTTCTTACGGCCACGGTGAGTGCGGTCCTGGTACTTACTGTATTAGTGGTGGCAGAAGCTCGTTTTCACGCCAACATGCGACCAACGGGTGATGATCCGTCGAGGATATTGGTGGGTTGGCAAGTGGAGCCCCGATTAATCCGATCTTCGCGGTCCACCCACACCACACCACGCCACACCACACCACACCGCCTCTAGCCCCTTTTACGATAAATTCAACGAAATCCAACGCTAATTTTATTAAATCGCGAAATAGGCTATCCGCATGACGATCACGCCGCAGTTGCTTCGAATATTCTAGCCTCTTTACCTTCGTAAGACTAGACACACGAGATTTTATCCGCGATAGCTGCTCCCGTGACGCATCGTGTAACCTGATAAAGGCCCTTGAAATCGCGACAAAAAAAAAAAAAAAAAAAAAAGAATCATGCTGTTTTAGGCTGGTAGTGCGCGGATACAGACTTCCTGTTGCAAGGTTTGAAGGTTGAGAGTTCCCTGGGATTCATGTTGATGCCTCTCCTGTAAAGGAGGTGCGGTGTGCGCGCCTTGTCGTGATTTGCTGGCATTGGCAGATCCTTTGGCCGATTGTCGGGGAACGGCGACGCCTTTGGCATTCTTTCAGTTGAACTCTGCCCCGAGACACTTCGAATTCAAACAATGATACGCGACCAGGCTTGCATGATGAGGGCCTTGATGCTTTTCTCAACCACCCCGGATTAAAGCCTAATAGCATGCTTCGTCTGCTGTTTCTGCCGAGGTACAAAAAAGACGCCACAGTGACTGCAAAAAGGTCTTGTAGAAGCGGCGTATGCAGCGTTTCAGATCCCTCTGTTTCCTGGCTGGCGATAGTCCGACTTGGATGTACTAGTTGTGGCTAAATTGTGTCACGAGGTCAGACTCGCGATGTTGGTGAAGACGGGCGCACTGTTCTCTGTGGACCCATGGCAGGAGAGTCACGTAATATACGGAGCAATGTAATGTAATTGGGGAGTTGGGCGGTGAAACGACGATGAGTGGGACGCCGTAAGCTTATGGTTTGCAGCAAAGCAAGCCAGGGTGATTGGCCAATAGTGCAAGGCGGGCTGTATTTGTCCGTTCTATTTTGGCATCCCAGCTACTCGGGCAAGCCAATTGCGCCCAAGTCCATGCAGTCAAGACCGGGACAACCGGGACCGGTCAAGTCCGTAAGACTACACTTTCGTACCGACCCACCTTTTTTCCCTCGAGTGACCCAACCCATGCAATGTAGCTGTTGGGACTTATATTATAGTATAAATTAGTATGGCAACAGAAGTGCCTCTAAACGCGAAAGTGTCGTCTTACCGACTCTGACGAGATAGTTTTATGCCCTGCCGCCTTTACGCTTTGCCTGGATTGTGCTCAAGAAAGCCACGTTGGCGCTGGTTTTACTGGTGCCCAGCCTAGCGACGAGGGCAAGGCATCTATCTATGTAGTGACAGGAAAGTGAAAATGGCCCAAGTTTCGCAATGCCCCGTATCGGCCATTGGACAATATCCTCCTGAGTATGTAGATTTCGCGCGCGCAAATATGCAAAGCCGCTTTGTATGGCTCGATCTTCCTGAAAACCCTTGCCCTAAGCGTTCCTGAAAAAAGCCTCTAGTCCTAAATGATCTCACCGCCCACTTGATCGGAATGTGACACGACAACTTTGTGTGTTGCGTAATGCAGGGAGGGGGTCGCCAGGGTCAAAACAGCAGTAATGGAAGGGTCATGAGACCTGGCGCTAGTGGTGTTGCTTCCTTGCTGGTGTTGTTGTCGCTTTCAGTCGGAAGTCCCTGCAGGGCGCGGCGTGGACGGATTACTTAAACAGGAAGCGAAAACAACTGACTGACAGCTATCATACATTAGTGTGACTAATCGGATATTCTGGAAGGATGCCTCCACGGACCAAAATCTCTTGGGGAAAGCTTTCCCAGTCACTCACCGGAGCAAAGAATGTATGAATGATGATGATGTGACGGAAGAAATTTGTCACATCCAACTCCCAATCATGGTCAAGTTACACACACGTGTCATGTCCGGTTGCAACCACTTACTGTACGTCATGCCGTGCATAGACATACATCTATGCATGCATGACGGGCACTGGAAGCATTCGAGTTGCATCTCGAGACGCCACGTGGAGTCAGCCGTTCCACTTCATGTACAACCACAAAAAAAAAGAAAAAAAAATTTCCGAGTGACTTTGTACATAAGTCGTGTGTCACAGGACTAGAGGGCAACCACACAAGAAGAAGAAGAAGAAGAAGAAGAAGAAGAAAGAAAGAACAAAGAAGCATCGAGGTTGACTCTTCTGCTTTGTGCAGCTTTGCTTTGTGGTTGTTGTTACCCCATGAGCCAAAGGAGTAGATGTGACGAGAAAAGAGAGGACAATGTGGACGTTCTGGAACTCGGGGATACGTTCCGTGGCTGCGTCGCCGCGCCGTGATCCATGCTAAAACAGAACGAGGATATCCTTGGTGTTCCTCCTGCCATGTTCGATTCCCACAGCCAATCATGGTCACTGCTGCTGCACCACGCAGTGGAGTTACATCAAGGATACTATTATGTTACTTACCTACCTAGGTGCCTAGGTACTTATTAGACTTAGTATGCCAATATAAGCCTCCAATGCATATTAATACTTGGTGGCATGCCATCTCGCTGCCTGCTTCATGTACTTGAGCAAATGAAGGCAACAATTCGATGTGCAAGACCTGCATTCGCAGTTGAGCTGGCAATGACGATGGCACGCCCATCATTACTGCATTAGTTATGATCCCGATATCGTCTGGTATTATGGTCATGCACCAGGGCAGGGGTGCGATAGCCTTTCGTAAAGCCCTAGATGACAAGCATCTTTTTGTTTTCAGTCACACTCTGGTTCAAGACCAGGCAAATCATAACTAATCAATGAAGGATAAAACACTCACACAGAGGGAGACTGAGACACAGGACATTTGCCTGGCCAAGTCTATTAGTTCCCAGGTACCGGGTTTTCCTCCATCGCCTTGAAGTCCACGGGGGTATTTGGCGCTGATTCGTTAGCGTCCAGATGCAGCATATCCGTGCGTGTTTAGTCCCTGTTCATCGTTAAATTGCCGGTAGCTGGTGCGTTGGCGTTGTAGTGTATATAACTTCGGGTTCCTCATCTTGTCATGGTTGTCCTGCTTAGATCCGAGGCGTGGAGATGGAGATGGGGACGGAGATGAGGCGGGGTCTGGTTCCGTGGTTGCGCAGGCCAACAATCTTCGGAGTAATAAGTCTCATTGCTGGTTCAATCCCAGTTCATTCTGATGATGCAACACGAGCGGGGAGGGGTTCTGGTCTGCAAAGGGTCCACGTGCGTTGGCATGTACGGAGTTCCTGAAGCATGGGCACCCATCAGTCAATTGCCACGACGAATTCATATCAACATTGACGTCTATTTTTGTGACTTTCGGTGCAGTATCCTGCCAGGCAGTCAAACAAACCGGCGTCAGACACACGGGCGGGAAATCGTCGACAAACCTGGGTCCCGACCCCCTGCCACGCACCATGACCGAAATACTGCGAAACGTGACCACATGGACAAAACTGGATATGAAAAGTTTGAAAAAAGAAACAAGCGGCTAGAGGAGTAGTAGGTGCTTTACTTATTATCTTTTGTCCTGGAAGGATGCAATAATATTTCGAATTTCGAACAAGAAGACTCCGTAGTACAAAAAATTGTGGCTGTTGCTTTGTCCGGCAAGGGAACGTTGAGCACCGCGGGAATAGAGTTGACGACGGGTCCCACAACTGATTACTCACCCGCCATGTAATTTAACGAACCCCGTGTTCGGGTTTGGTTCATGTAGTTACGAGCCAAGACTCCGAGTGCGCGCAGATTCCAGGTGATGACATCTAGGATTAGTGACGTCACCTCGCGTGCCTGGGCACGACTTCTCCTGCGAGCTATTACCGGGCACGTCGCCAACGTGCCGGGGTAGATAGACCAAGGGGACTCAGAGGAGACATAACAATAGGGCAAGACGGGGTTTGATTAACAATTAAATCCAGGGGCTGCCAGCCATCCACAAATTAGCAGGGACGTCGTTCCCTGTTGGTAGCTTTTGCTGCTTCTGCTTCCAGGCTCCCCACCAAGGGGCAGTCAATTAAATCCGATCCTCAAGACCAGCAAGGCAGGAGGTAGCGACAAACCACCCCCCCCCCCCTCCCCGGGAACCAGACTCCATCGTGACCCACACCAGGCCTAGCTACCTAGGTACCTACCTGGTATCTCGTAACCCTCCTAGCTACCATCGCGCGCCAACCTGGTCCCTAGTGACAGCTCGTAAGAGTAAAAGCTCTTGTATGACAGTACAGTCATTAGTGATGGAACTCTACGTCAGACTTACGGACTGTCATACAAGTGATGACAGGCTAGTCAGAGTCACCAGGAACCGGGTTGGCGCGCGTAGGTAGGTACCCACCTAGGTACCTAGGTAGCTGGCTTGCTGTAATTACTGCCATCTGTAATCTGTATCCCGTATGTTATGTTACCTGCCGGAAAGCCCAAAGCGGGATCGTCTTGGTTTGCTTGGTCCAGCTCATTAGTTCAATACCATCAAGCCAAGATACAATAGATAGCCAATCGTCTCCGCTGCCCTGCTTCCCTAGAGTGCGCGCCTGCGCTGCGACTTATCAGACTCGTTTATTGCTCTCAGGGCTCGCCTCACTTTGCTCTACTTTAAAGATTTGTGCCTTTTCGGGCCTCTGTTGCACACCAACAATAATTGACAAACTAGACTTGCCCCATCCGCCTCTTTCTCTCGTTTTGTCCCGTTGTGTCTCTTTTTG
>KQ061709.1:0-27926 GCA_001008035.1 Atkinsonella texensis | reverse complement strand
CCCCTTTTTTTTTTTTTTTCCTCTCTTGGAGGCAGTGCTGCACTGAAACGATTCTGCTTCTCTGCTGTTGTACGACTTCTGATTGCAGCTGTCACTCTCTTTCCTTCGAAACCAGACTTGCGTCTCTGAACTCCAGACTCCGAGGCCAGCCAGACCTGGAAGTAGTATCCACAAAAAGAATCGAGTTGATGCAGCGCAACGAACGTGGGAGAGCGCGCCCAGAAGACCGACGCAGACGGACAAAGACGGGCTTTGGCTAGAATTCCTGGTCTTGCTTCCCATAATGCCACTTTAATTCCAACAAGATAAAACAAGAAAATCAGCGGCCAAACGCATCGTCTCGAACCTACGGCCATTGATCCGTTCCTCGTTGCTCTGGCCATGGACTGCCTTGGTGGTTATCTCCAGGTCCCCCCTGACAGGAGCCAAATTCTAGGCAGGCAATCATGGAAGGTGCGCACATATTGCTTCTGTCGGGTTCACACACCATGGCCATGGCGCTAACCATCCATTCCGCTCCAGACGAGATACATCACCGTCGGTTCTCCTCAGACCGACGCCAGACACCAAACCCACAGCACTACCAATCGCGTCAACAGCGTTCTTACCAAGCCGGCGAATAAAGATGCGACAGACAACATCTATCTTGCTATTTTCAAAGCCAAGGTAAAAAAGTGCTGGTGCAATATATAAATTGGCTGCTGTGCATTGCTGACATGAAATCCGTCGTCTTTTTTTGTCGCGTAGGAGGACCGCGAACCAATTCAACGATGGCAGTTATCCCACGTTTCCGATTGTCAGGTTCAGCTGCTGTGTCACCGCAAGCAAGGACCCGTGCTTCCAACTCTCGTCGTGACCATCTCTGATAGCCAACGAAAGCGCCGGTCGAGCCGGGCTACTGGGTTTATGACGTCCAGCAAGGACTCTGGCGTAACGACCTTGTGGTTTCGCACGCCACCTAATGACCACCACCCCAGCTTACATCTATGGGCCCAATTTATAATGGCGAAGAAAACGGAGGCAAGCACTCTCGAATGTCCTTTATCTCCAGCCTTTGCCTCACTCTTCCATACCGGAAGTCCTGATAACTCGGACTATTCTCCGCGGCCAGGCAGCGGCAATCGCCCATTACAGCACAAACGCTCGACTGCTACATACTCAACTGGCCCGCTGGATCGGTCCGCGACTTTTAGTTCGGAATCTCCGAGCTTGCGGTCGAGAAGAAGTGATCTTTCTTCTCCGTCCAGTCACAACCATCCCTCCCAGAAGGTGCCGCATGCCATTCCAGAGCAAAACTATACGACTATTTTGCCAGGTGATATTGTGACTTTGGGCTCAAAGGGGGAAGAGAAGGGTCAGTTCATCGCCGGGTGGACCTCGGCCAAAGGCCGTTCGTCCACAATAAGCAGAGGTAGGGATAGTATCAGCTCGCACGGTCAGCACTACTCTGTTGCTGATGTTGCCTCCCCGCCTGCCCCAGGTGAGACTATCCTGGACAGAGCGTTTCAACTCGGGCACATTCCTGGCGCTGGGTCATACGTGACCGGTCACGAAAAGCTGAGCTCGATCGCCCGATTCGATGCGTTGATGCATGAATCGGAAAGGAAGGGACGCAGATGGGAAACCATCCAGAGGGTTCAGCAAGGCGTTGCGAGAAGCGCATTTGACGATGATGATAGCTCAGATGTCGAAAGCGATGACCACGAAGATACCAGTGAATCTTCGGACAGTGCGAATTTGTCAGGCGATCAGGACCAAGTCGATTATAACGCGCCTCTCATGTCGCCTTCTGCGCAGCGAGCGCTGGCATTCATAGCTGGCGGTGACCAGAACGGTAAAGACCGCAGCTCGAAATCTCATCGCCCTTCAATGTCACGTACATATTTGAGCTTTCATGCGGGCATGGCTCAGCAGCCATCAAAAGGGCCGCCATCATCGCGACCACACACCGCCCATGCGAAAAGCAAGCCCAACGCCTCTCGATCGAAAAGCACTTCTTACCTAACACCGACAGATACAACATGTAGTAAATATCAGGACGACGTCCACCTCTCTACCACTAAAGCCGCAACCGCAACCGCAACCACCGACAACAAACGTCACTCCAATTCGAGTACCAAAAGGTTAAGTTTTACCGAGTTTACAAAGAGATTGTCGAGTACCAGCAGCTTACTGCTTGCCCAGACCAACGCCAGTACAGGAAGCAGTCATGCCAGCAGCGAGACAGACATGCAAAACAGCTCATCAGCGCGCAAGACAAACCTGACTTTGCGAGGCTCCGCCCCTCCTCCGCGACTCAGGGAACGTGAAGACCAGGAGAGGCGCTGTAGATGGCGGAACAGCATTGGAGTCGTGGCACCTGAAGGAGGACTTCTCTAGTGATGCAGGGAAAGAGCCTTGACTGGCCTGGCCCTTGCTTCCATTTTCAACGACATGCATCTATCATTTGGCACCTGATTTCTTAGCGAGAGAAGCGAGAGGCTGCGACGACGTGTAACGACCCAAATTCTTCCCGATACCAATTAAACCATATCATGAAAATGGCTTCTCCATTCACGATGGCAATATTGTTCTCGTCACTTTGCGATGGACACTACTTTGCATTTTCAAAAGCAGCCAAGCGCGTCCAAACCCATTCCCGTCCTGCATACAAGCGCCGAGTTGTTATATTTTTTTCCTGCTTTGTGTGCCAAAGGCATAAAAAGCATGCGACTTACCTCTTGTACCCACTATTTATAAACCCGCGCATTTTAGAAGCCGCAAGGTCGTGTCGAGGTCTAGGCGTACGTTATGAATACCAAGAAATTTACGATGCCACTTCTATTCGTTCCATTCACTTGGATGTTGTAAATTTTGTAACAAAAAAAACTTTGAGCTTGGCCAGCTGTAGATTCTAGCAAGCGGTCCTTGCCCACTATTCTGTGAAACGCTGGTGACGGCGTGCGTTATGTGCGATGACCGGTACGAGCGGTGACTTCAGCGGGGTGACATGGCAATGTGCTGACGCCTTTTAATTCTTGCCATTGGGTTGGTGCCAAGGCTGGATTTTCTAATTCTGCCTAGACTGATCTATCTTGTCACCGTCCGTTCCATTGCCCGCGTACCATAGTTCTCATAACCTTGCCATGCTCCGGATGTTATCAGATGTTTTACTCATCATTCTTTCAGATTCTTGCAAAGGGGGTGTTTTTTTTTTTTTTTTTTTTTCAATTTCAGTGTAAGATCTAAGAAGCCTTTTGGCTTACACTACTTTGCGTACCATCTTATTCCCGCAGGCTTTGCTGCACCAGAGGTACTTGCCGTGTCGTCTTGCCTTTAGGCATTGGAACTTCATCGTATGTACTGCGCAATGGCCCCTTGCTGCTCGTCGGGAAGTCGCTGCGCGATGAAATTGGCAATGGCTCCGTTATGTCTTTGGTTGGCGGCGACCATGTACTCCTTCACCCAAGACGTGACATTCTGGACTTCGGGGAAGTCGTCGCGCGCGTGCGGTTTGCACGTGTTGAGAGCAGTGTACGTCATGCCAAATCCAATGTCGTCCACCGAGGACTCGGTGATGATCTCGTCGCCGGCGCCAGTGGTGACAGCTGGCGGGTTGGCTAACAGCGATAGCAGGATGCGACAGCTGTTGGCCCATCCCTTCATGAACTTCTCTCCGAATACTTGAGAGTCGCAGAGTGTTTTGGTAAGTGATACGACGGCCGTTTTGCGATCAACAGGCCTCGCCAGCTTCTCGGTTTCTGCCAGGACAAAAGGCGGGTATACTTGGGCAAAAGCACGGTCATCGATTTGGTCCGATTGCTTGATGAAGAAGTCTGCGCCGTATCCAGCTTCCAGTCTGGCGCTAACCAGATGGTAGAAGCGGGCGAAGCGGAGCTTGAAGGAATCGGCCGGTGAGCCTTGTAGCTTAGTATAAAGAAGCTGGATTATAGTGCCAAAGTATTTTTCCAGTGCCGATCTGTACCAAAGGTTGGTTTGTTTAGCTTTCGGATTACTCAACTTTCCCATTGAACGAATCTAATGGCAAGGTACTGTGACTTACGGTGCGAAGGAATTGACAATAGCGTCCAGGATGTCGAACGCCTGGGTTTCGGATTTTTTGGAAGATAGCAGCTTCTGGAAGATACCAAGCACTGCTTCTAGTTGGTTGTTTTCCTGTATATGCTGTGATGCCCTGGGAATGACAGCTGCCAAAAGTCGCACGCAGGCAGGGACATTTCCACGAGTCTCCCACAACGGCGCGGCTAACAAAGGTGTCAGTAGGGACTTGTGATTATCTGAAATAGCGTCTGCGGGACTTGACTCAAACAGTTGAGCAAGAATTTGAAAGATAAACGATATGAATTCTGTCACATCTTCCGTGAGGATCAGGTTGAAAGGCTCCCACAGCTTCTGGTTGAAAACTGCCGCGCTATTTGCTGAGCAGTATCGAACAAGAGCTCCCATGGCCTCGAAATGGTAATAGTAGAATCGAGGATTGCTCGGATTGTGCTTCATTACATTCGTGATGAGGATAAGACGGGTTAAGACACTGTCCAACATGGGAGAGGCCCCGTCCTTGATTACGATGAGGATTCTCATCACGCATCGCATTAGAAATTCATTTTCTTGAAGTTTGGCTGCGTTCGGTTCTTGCTCAATCAATTTGAACAAATGAGTCAGCAAGTCTTTAGCAAATGGCTCAATATCGGCCCGCGGGAACATCGCATTCCCGGCGTCGTCTGCCAAAAACAAAACACGCTCGACGGCGATGGCTGCGTACGTGTAGACGACGTAATTCTTGGAGTTCAAGTTTTGAATCAATGGCTTGATAGCCACGGTCCATTGCTCCTTTGACAGCTGGCTGCGAAAGGTGTACAAGTACTTGATGGCGTCGACCTTTGAGATGGGTTCAACGCCGTCCGTAGCCATGAGATCTTGGGCGATATGCTGCTCGAAGAATTCAACCACATTAACCAACGGATTGACTGTTTTGACGCCTTGTGCCTGCGTAACAGCTCCCTTGGCCGCAATGGATAGAAACAAATAGACAGCCGTGTCCTTGGCTTTCCAGTCCGTCTTGCCTTGTGCAATGTAGTGGTTGATGTACCTGGAGACAGCTGTAGTCACAGATGTCTCGAATCTTTCCTGCAGTTTTCGCAAGAAGTCCGTCGATGATCTTCGTCTTGAGTCGGTATCTGAGCCTTCCAAATCTCGACGAATAAACTCGATGGGTTCGTCTTCGAACATTTCAATATCCGATTCGCGAAGAGCAACATTCGGCAGAATGACTTTTTCAACGATCTGCGATAATACGTTCTCGTCGTTGAATACGTTGGCGTGATCCGCGGTGGATGCGACAGCAGTCAAGAAGTGCAAGCTCTTGCTTACCAAGTTGTCATACTTCGTTTCCGCCCCGATCGTGGTCAATAGGTTCCAAGCACTCGTGATGAATGGCTGAACATATTTTGAGAAATCTTCATCGTACTTGATTGTGTAAAGCTCCAGTAACTCGCAAATGCCAGCCTTGACTGTGTCAACAATACTTGTCTCGTCGTCGGTGACTAATAGAGGGTTCGAATATGTCAAATATTTGTGAAGAAGCTGAGAGATGCTTCCCAAATTCTCTTCAACAATTGGTACGAGATCATGGGACGACAAATCATGCAGAATTCTAATTTGCAGATCCAAAGTCTCAAACCATCCTTGTAGGGCGTCCTTGTTACCAGCATGCTCGGCGATTTTGTTGTCAGTAGTCTGTGAGCCAATTGTCAGCGTCAAGTCGGGACATTTTGAGCCTGGCTGAGACATACGACAAGCAGCTGAATAAAAGGCTGGCCAAATGTGCTGACAACGTGATTGATCTCAATGTATAACTCGTTTGACCGGTTCAAAGGACGCCATCTATTGAAAATAGAGTGTGCGACCTCGAGGACGCCAACGTTGATCTTCGGGTTGCTCGAGGAGAAACGGCTGACTAGTTCCTGGATCCGATGATGAGAATCAAAATGCCCCCCTTTTTTCATAATATTGTGGATGTCTTACCTGTGTGAGCGTATCCCATCGTCTCCAAAAGTCGGAGTCTGCAATGACGCTGATGGCTTCACCCAATTGTTTCTGAACGTTGGGAGAGCTTGATATCATCAAACCAATCAGTTGCTCTTTTATCACATTTACCTCATCCTGTGAGATCTTGTAGTTGCCTTCTTCGTCCTGCGAGCCGTATAGCTTAGCATTTACTTCGAGGATGGTCAGGTGGAGGAGGAGTCGGTCTCGAGACGAACCACATAGTTTGAGCGGATGAAGTTCTTGAAGGCAAGCGACGCCGCAAGTCTCGTGTTCACAGGAAGAGAGCCCGAACTGACGATATTCAGAAGCGCGAGGGAATATTGTGGTTTCGTAGCCTCCTGCTTCAAGGCAGCTTCGGCTGCACGATGCGTTTGTTTATTAGCACTCGAGAGCGGGGCAAGTTATCCGCTACCGCAACGCGGGGTGACGTACCTTTGCGATGCTGAGAAGGGTCGAGGGTGGCGTTCAGCAGCTGAGAAATATGACCAATATCTGCCGCCATGGTGAGATCTCGTCTATGAGAGCGGCACTAGGAATGTGGTGGGAGGGAGGATGATGTGGTGTGTTCTGGGCTCGTTGCAAAATGTGGAGGACTTTTTGCTGCTTGTCCAGGTGTTGGATTTCCATAGCGACGGTGCAGTGCCAGGAAGTGCCAGGGGTTCAATGTGGGGAGCCTCAAGCAGTCGATTTCAACTTCAACTTCAACCTCAACCTCAACCTCAACCTCAACTGACGCTGCCGAGCCCAGCCGCTTAACTGAGACAGTGAGATGCGTAAAGGCACGGTTCCTGAGCTGGAGATATATATTTTGCGACTCGTAGACGCCGCTAATCTGCTCTCAGGTATGGGAGCTTCGAGCCAGATAGCCCATTTATACCTTGGTACCAAAAGCCATATATCATGATTTTCTAACAGGTACCTATACATGTACATGTAGTTACTCCGTATTGCCACGTTTATCTTGCTTACAGACTGCACGATCTTTTTCGAACACATATACTTCTGATTTCTCAAGGAACCTTACTTTAATGGCAAAAGAAATATTTTAGATGATCGAAACAAGTCAATTGATTCGCCGTGCATGAACATTCCGTTCTAGCAGTAACAGTCAGTAGAAAATCAAGCACGCCAGAGCTTAAGATCAATACCAAGCTTACTCACCAGTATCCTCTGGTCAAACTCTCAGATTGCGAAACTATATAAACGCACAGAATATGTTACATTTGCTCCAAGAATTTCCTGGGCGGAAGAGTTCAATATCTCAACAGCAGACCGAGTCAGGAAGGTCTCTAATGAAGATGTGCTTTGGAAGATCACTGTACAATGTGGGAGATCTCCTGCGCCAACTCAATCAACCAGAAGTCGCCTGATACACGCAGAGAAGTGCCGGGTAGAGAGGTGTAAATTACCGTGGAAGCAAAACGGCGGGTCGAGTCCCCGTAATGGTAGCATATTGAACGATCATACTTCCTTGACGAGAAAACCTCGAGTAGACTCAGTGATGCGAATGCAAAAATGTATGGCTATAAGAGAGACCGCGGTTGTGTCTTTGACGACGGAATTGGTCCATTTGACTCAGTTGGCAGGATTACGCTTTTGCATGCTACCTTTAGATACCATGTAGGTACCTAAGGTAATCGAGTCGACGGAATCTTTAGAGCGGGACAGTACGGAGTATCGCGATTAGACAAGATTGGGAGGGGAAAAAAATTATATATACGCGCGACCCGTGGCTCCTCACGTTGACAGAGTACTTTCATACGCTCGCACTAGTACGTCTGCTGTCCGCATCCTTGCGTGGTGCCTTTTCTCACAGTACCAGGAGGTAGGTACCTTAGGTACTGCTTGTGGAGCCCGTGATTGAATGATGTACCGACCCAACTATTACCCACATAAACTGCTGGCAGATGTGGGTACTTGTACATCAAACCTCAAGCGATCTACCTCGCTTGGTCTTGCCAATCCACCTAGAGCAATCGCATCGCATCATCATCTCTTATCGACAGCTGCGGCTAGCTTTTTTATGTTTTTCCCCTTCCGTCTCAACCTCTAGCTCAACCCGGACTTCTGGATTACAGACAACGTGTATGTGAAACCAGGCATATCTTGCACCCGCCGTCCCTCATTCTTCTACAGCCAGCTTCAGCCTTGTCTTCGGCGTCGTCTCTCCTCGCATCCTTGAGCTCAAAACTTCCAAACCGTTGCTTCTCGCAGCCTGCGGCAGTCTTACGCCATATGCACGCCACCAGTGCTTTTGATGCCGTTTAATTCGAAAATCTCGACTGGACTGATCTCCAGGTACGTTTCTTGCCAGCTTTTGACCAATCGCTTCGGGTCCTGGCATCGCTTGCGTAGCTGTGCTGCCAAGTATAATCAGGATGACTCAGGATATTTGATAGCAGAGCATAGAATATGTTCTTTTCTGTTAGATCTTATTGGGACCCCTCTAACCGTCAGCAGTCCATCACTGTCCACAAAACTCTGCTTCGGCAGATGAGCACATGTCCCCGCGACCAGAAGATGATCTTTCTTTACCGGACTCGAGCCGCCCCGGTGGGCTGGCTACTGTATTTCGAAGCTTGACAACCCCAAGGTCAATCAGAGCACCGCCACCATTATCGGCTTCAACTGCCGCTTTGCCCCGAGCCGAGCTCATCAATGCGATACCAACAAATTCTCGAGAGCTGTCGACCAATCACATGGATGCCTTTGAACTTCTCAAGAATGGGAGCTCAAGTGAACGCATCTCTGCTGCGAATACCCTCAAGTATGCTATTACAGAATATCCTCTATATCCCATTCTGGACATTTGGTACGCATGCAAGGACCTTATCAACCCATCGCAGCCTGCATCAACAAGAGCGGCGGGCTGGGAACTTCTGACAGAATGTGTAAAACATTCTTCTTCGACCGATCTGGAACGTAAAGAATACTTTCAAACCCTGTCAGCTCCTGCAAGTCCCGAGGATTTTCACTTGCAACTCGCTGCCATCGTTGATCTGACGAGTCATGGCCGTGTTCTCGCTGGCTTTGACTATGACTTGCTCCCTCTCCTCACATCCTGGCTGCAAGATGCATACAACGCTGCACGCATCGCGAGGAAGAACTCTCATTCTGGACGTAGCGCGATCAGCTCAGCACGCGGGAGGATGGCAGCTTCAGGAGAGGAAAAGAACTTTGCTCAACTCTTCTTGTTTCTGTTGGATGTAATCAAGTTCAGTTTCAACACTGCTGATGAGCCTGCTGCGACAGACCTTATCGATACAGTCCTGACCATTTGCATGAACACAAGCCAGGAAGACGACTTAAGATCTTGTATAAACGTCCTGGATGCCATTGTAACTTTTGGGTCCATCCCTCAGAGTAAGCTCAAGGATTGTGTGCAAGTGCTCAGCTCAATTTACTGCATGGTACCAGGCTTGCAGAAGAATTCTTGGCATACAATTGCCAACTTGTGCAAGTCTCACAATGGACAGGCCACAGTCCGCATCATGCTTGATATTTTGCGAAGCTCGCAACCCGGCGTCAATGACAAAGATTCTAGCAGACAAATTCGGGGTAGCTTGGCTGTGCTCCAGAAGCTGTTGTCCAAACCCGCGGAGAAGGGATATCCTGCCGTTCCCTATGCTTTGTTAGTCGACGGCTTATCCAATACTTTGAAAGCAACCAAGTCATTACGAGTGTGTATCTCTATCTTACAACTCATCAATTCCCTCTTTGATGACGGTGACGGCCAAATTCATCGTCTGGTTGTTGACGAGGATTGGTCAACATCTTTGGATGTGGCTGCTGACTGCTACCATCGTATCAATGACACACCTGGTAGGCAAAAATCAAGTCATGAGGAGTTGCAGGTCGCTAGTGTGGACCGGGAGTTGTTGATACTTATTAAGCGACTCGATGTGGTATTAAGCGAGAAGTCTGGTGATTTTATTCCGCGTCAAACCATCGTCAAGTTTTTCACAGGTGTGCACGCTTTGCTCCCTGACGAGACCGCCAGAACTGTTCTGGATTACTTCCAAGAATTCCGATGTTGTTCTCCTTCCGACTTAAGATGGGAGGAAAACCTCAACTTAGTCCTAGAAGCATTCTTCAGCAACCGGAATCGGAGCTCCGATATAAGACTTAGAGCCCTACAAGCAACTATGGATGCATACGAGATTGTTGATCTTGTTGGCGACGGTGCAGAACAAAACTTCATCCCAAGACTGGCCAAGAGCATTCTACAGAATGTCGCCGAGGAGAATGATGTATTCGTACTTGACGCAATTATGTCTCTGATGGTCTCTGTCGTCGTGTCGTGTGATATGGAACTCTTTGACTTCATCGTTGAGGCACTGAGAACCATTGTTAACAGCAATCGCTGGAGGTCCCCTACTTCTTCGTCGCCAATGTCTGCTACGATTTCGCCGACTATCGTGGATGCACAAGTCCCGCGATTGGTTCAGCCACCGTCGCCATCTAAGGTCGTGACTACAGGATACGTCAGGATGTTTCTAAGAACAATGAATTCTCATGGCGAGAAGAGCGTAACGCTCTACAATGTTCTCGTTGGCATTGCTAAGCCAAGCCATTGTGAGGTCGACGCCAGGCTGACGGCAATGAAACTTCTGTTTCGATTACGTGCCGATTGGGCGCACCGAGTCTTCGTGACAGACGACCTAGACAACATTTCTCTGGCTACTGCCATGTGTCGCACAGATGCGTCATATACTAAGAGGCAGGCAGATGAGGTTGCACAGTCTCTGCGATTGTCCCGAAGCGACCACAGCAACTCGTCACGAGCGTCGCGGGGTGTTTCTCTGAGCCAGGTACAGATACAAGAACGAGTGACACCAGTCCGAACGACAAGCTGTGGGAAAAACCTACTTGTGAGGCATCATCAGCTATGGAAATGCCCCGACCCGAACGCTTTGCCAGAAGTGATAAATAGTTCAATCAGTCCAGTTCTGGTATCTCACAGCTGGACGCCCGAGCCCTCGGACGACGAAGAGGCCCATCCGAGCGATAAACCTCATAAATCGGCCGCATTGAACATGGCTACTTGGCTCGATGCTGTGGTTGATATTCTCCAAGGTAGCGAGTGGGAGATATATAGTTTTGCCTTAGTCCATCTCCCGTCTCAACTCAGCAACCACGGCATATTCAGTGCCGCAATCCCTCAGGTCCAGGAATTGCGTAGAATGATCTGCGATCAAATTCGATCCAACGGCTTTCAAGAACCCCCCTTCACCTCTGGTCTTCGCCGAGCAGATGTGGCAATCTGCTTGTTCCACAGCCTGACGATGATTTTGAGCTACCATGAACATTTCGGAAAAGGAGATGAAGATGAGATTGTGAAAACTTTTATTCTTGGCATTGGAACATGGGAGCGAACTGCAAAGTACTGCATCCACGCCCTGTCAATATGTTGTCACGAACTGCCACTCTCCACGAGCAAGTCATTGGTGCAGATGCTGAATCAAATGGCCGCTAGCATTACGCAGCCACACGTATCTGTGCACATTCTAGAGTTCTTGGCTTGTCTAAGTCGCCTGCACAATGTCTACGTCAACTTTAGAGAGGACGAGTACAGGATCGTGTTCGCAATCTGCTTCCGATATCTAGAATATGCTAGAGACAAAAGACAAGCTAACCGCGGCAGCTACAACAGTGAGCCCAGTACCCCTGGGACACCAGGCACAGGTGCGGTTGATAGTCTTCATGTGGCTGCGCCATCGGAGGAACTCCCGCAATACGTCCATGCTTTGGCATACCACGTCATCTTGTTCTGGTTCCTCGCTCTAAAGCTACCAGATCGGGCCACGCATGTTGGATGGATTGCAAGGAAGCTATTTGCTGACTCCGATAATGCGGGACAAATTGCCGACGAACAAGCATTGACCTCTATTGACTTTATGCAGAGGGTAACTTACGCGGATGTTGACGAATTCAGCGAGGATCCCCTCTTCACCGAAGAGCGATTCGGAGAGATTCTTAAGAAGCAATGGCTGATAGGCAACAGCATAGTGACAGTAAAACAGGGTACAACTACTGGATGTGCACAAATAATCAAGCGCCAGCCGTCAGGAACCTCGGCATACACTATCCGGGAGATGTTTGCCCCGCCTCCTCCACATCAGGTCGAAAACCACGTCGATGTGAGTAGGGAGGGTCATGCGAGCACCAATGTCGTCCTGCCGAGCCACATCCTCCTGCAACTCATGTCGCCAGTGCCGCAGAGTTTCGAGTCGGCACGCCCTATTCCATTGCCCGATGATGAGGCTATCGATCGTACGATAAGGGTGTTTGACAGAAGCTCGAGTGTGGATAGCCACAAGGTTGGTGTTGTGTATATTGGTGAAGGGCAGGGCGATGAGTCCGAAATTCTTGCCAATATTTGCGGCAGCAGTGACTATACCGAATTCCTGAACAATTTAGGTACTTTGACTAGACTGAAGGGTGCAACATTCAACACGCAAGGCCTAGATCGAGAATACGATACCGATGGGCAGTATACCTTCTGCTGGCGGGACAGGGTGACGGAAATCGTGTTCCATGTTACCACTCAGATGCCAACAGACTTGGAACGCGACCCTCAGTGCACTCTCAAGAAACGACACATTGGCAATGACTTCGTCAACATCATATTTAATGACTCAGGCAAGCCTTTCCGATTCGACACATTCCCGAGTCAATTCAACTATGTCAACATTATTATTACGCCTGCTTCCCGTGCGTCTTTCATTGCGACACGCACAAGCACAAATATCAGTGGCTTACGTGGTCAACCTTTCTATCGAGTACAAGTAGTGAGCAAGCCAGGGTTTCCGGAGATATCTCCGGCGGCAGAGACCAAAATGGTATCTTTAAATGCCTTGCCTGGCTTTATTCGCCTCCTTGCACTCAATGTCTCTGTCTTCTGCCACGTATGGAACGCAAGAGAAGGTGGTGAGCATATTAGCTCATGGAGCGGTCGATTACGGGAGATTAAGCGTCTTCGGGAGAGATATGGGCCCAAACCAGTGACGAACAGTGTGCCGTCGCCGCCTCCCACCTCGTCATCACAGATTCAACCGTCCGAGTCGTCTCGCCCCAACAGTAGCGTAAGGGATAGTTTCAGCAGTTTACGACGCACAAGCGTTGCCACATTCTTTACAAGCACGAGCGAACAAACTTCGCATCGTTCTTCTATGCTATCTACATCGACGTCAACGAATGATACGGAAACTGGACACCTAAATAGCGTCAGTCCGCTAGTTGAATCGGTGGATTTCTCAAAGTGGGCATAGGCCTGTGCTGTCTCACGTCAACGGATATATTACGCTCATCTTCATACGGACATACGGAAGGGCATGTCTGATCATGACGTGAATCCCCATTTTCATTTTTTGTATCTCTTTTACTTCTTTTCAAGGCGTCAACATATGGGTGGAATCAATGTGCGGAATAAAAGTTTTTTATCTTTTTTGCCACTTATTTACTTTTTACACGATGATGCCCAGTTGTATATTTTATTTGTATTCTTGGGGCACTCTTGTCTGGCGCGAGTTGCGTCAGAAATATTCTGTATGGATGGATCTGAGACCAGCGAACACACTCTACCTCGTCAAAACAGGGACGGGAGTTGGCGGGAGGTGATGGAGCGTTCCAGGAAAGTTGAGAGTATTTGACATAGGAAGAATACCATGCGGTTCTGTCTCCATCATCAAGAACAATTTTCTGAAGCCAGGTGATATTTATGTATGCGCCGCGTTAAAACCATACGGTTTGCAAGCACTTTGCTGGGTCACCAAGCTCGGCCAAGCTCGGTCAATGTGACGGCACTGCCCCACAAATAGCCGCCGGGCAGCTACCAAAGGAACATCACGCGTCAACACACACTGACGCGCGTTTATTATGGATCGTGCAATACCAGCCAGCCCTTGGGTGGAAGCAGTAGCAAACCATCAATCACCATTTCTAGGAATGTTGTCTTTACTGTGGCCACCGGAGGCTCTTAGATGGAAATGCCTTCCGACGGTTCAATGAGGATTTTACACAAATGATGCAATCATGGCAGACGACAATATCGACAATCTCATTGAAGATGTCATCAACGGTACAATCAATTGCCCGCCTCATGTTCTTGGTTAGGTTTTGCATGCATGGAAAAACTAAAGCTCACCAGCAACACAGCCTCCAAACTTCCTGCTAAGGCTCGTTCCGTTAACATAAAACCGACTGTCGCATCCCTCTGCTCTGTCGCCTATGAGAATGGTCTGTTGCCTGTCGCTCTCGATCGGCTTGTCGACCTAATCACTACGCCAAATTATCTCGATCAGGCGAGTTTGGCGGCTATTGTTCGAAACTTGTTTCCCGCTGAAAGGGTCTCGCCAGATGTTGTGCTACGCGTTGTATCTGCCCTAGGGCACGGCACCCTGAAAGCCTCTCTTACTTTGCAAGCTGGGCTATTGAAGTGGCTCGTCATGGTGTACCATGTATTGGACGGACCAATTATATTAGCACAGGTGTACTCGGTGTTGTTCAACTTGTTAGATACGGCAGCCATTCGTCCACAGTTGGCGCATCTGCTGGCTTTGGTGACGAGAAGACGACATGTTCGACCATTCAGGATTCAAGCTCTGTGAGATAAAGCATCATGCAACTCAAATACGATGCGGCTGGGATTACTGACGACAGCAGACTAAATCTGTCGCGACAGACGGGCAACGATCCTCCGCTCGTAGGACTGCTACGAGTATTCAAAGATTATTATCCTGAGATTATCGTTGGTGAGGCTGTCCGAGGAAAAGCTTCTGCCTTCAAGGTGAGACGGACAGGATGTCGGATGTCTCGGGAACAAGAATCATGGTGGGCGTGGCTAACGCACGGTGCAACAGCATCCGGATTTGCTGTGGCGGTCGAGACTTGAAGAAATCCAAGACGCACATCGTCAAAGAGTTGCTGAACAGCGAGCCACAGGCCCTCAGAGCGGTTTTAGGGTCAACAGGCCTGTGAATCGGGGCCAAAGAAATAAAGCCGTTCCTACCGTTCTAACATCTCATGCCACAGAGGTAAGTACACACAATAAAGCAAGGCCCTCTCCGTGGCTCATCATGTTTTTTTTAACGCATCACAGGACTCTGTGACTTTGGAGGAAGTCGAGGATGTGTCAAGTTTTGTCTCCAAGATGGACAAGCTAGAATTGCCAAATCAACTTGTCGCGGTCCTTGCAGATCCTCTGCTGCAAAAGTTGCTCATTCTACGACCCAATCCTGAGTCTTACCAGCGGATATCGAATTGGCTCGGCGCGGTATTTCAAGAGGTGATTGCAGGCGATGCAGATGAGGCTACGCTGTGGGAAGTGCTCGAAGTCGCCAAGGAATTCGTTATACGAACCAGAACAGTTCCTCCTCTACTGCTTGGCTTTTTTAGCCGTTTTTTTGAGATCTGGGGAGGTGAAGGGAGAAGAGAAACTGTTTTTGACATTCTCGGATTCGTTCCTTTCCATGATTTTGATGGTATGTTGATCTGGATTTCTTCACAGACACAAAAGATTGGCTGGTTTAACAGAATTTGCAGAGCTACATGGGCATATTCTAAGGCCGCTCGAGGCCGCGGTGCAGGATTTCGCACCAACTTCACAGCTTGGATTGCTAAAAATGTACACGCATATTCTCCGACACTGGACAGCAATCTTGCAGTCCGATGACAAGATACCGGACCATGCAAGCTCCACAGTCTCTGCTTTGATCCGGCTCGTCAACACGCTTGCATTGACACTCTTGCAAACCAGTCCTTCTGTTGGCACAGACTCACTAATCCTCGATTTCTACGAGCAAGCTGCGCGTCTGGTGACCTCCGGCCAGCTGAAATGGTATATACGGATCGAATTACCCCCGCCATCTCTCATATACACATTTCTCTTCAATAACTCTCTCGCCACCGTCTCACGCATGTGCTACATCCTAGCAGTCTACAAAAAGGGCATTGAGGCAGCGGTAGCGACACGTCCACGTCCGCGTTCGTCAACGAGTGACGGCGCTCATAGAATTGACTCTCACACATATGACAAGTCTTTGGTCAGCCTCTTCAATGGGTACATCATGGACATGTGTAACTGTTTCTGGAGGAACCGTGCCTTCAACGACACTGAGAATGCGCGAGCATGTACCTTGTCGCCGGCAACGATCAACGCCCTGGCAAACTATGCCTTGTCGGTCGATCGCGCTCTGGCACTCAATTCCTACTTTTCCCTATCGCACTCCCCTATTCTGTGCTTCCAGAGCATAGAGCGTGTTCGCGACCTGGAAGATGATGCCATGGAACACGATAAATCCATTCGTGTAAGGCACGGTGGACCGGTTACGCAGAATAGTTTGACGAAACTGGCCAACGCTGGGGGCATGCGCCTAGGTTGGCAAGATTACAGGATAGAGGTCCTGAAGAATTTGGCGGATAGCGGATTCCCCGGAATAGCGGAGCTGTTGAAAAATGCCATGATGGTGCTTAAGAAGTCTATGGATGGCAGATTGAGCATTCAGGGAACGCCAATTCAGATGTAGTTGATATTTACGGGCATGAGACTTGCGATACCAGGATACATATTAATGTGTAAGATGAGGAGATTTTGACCACTAGAGGAATCACAATAACATATGCGACTTCTGCTTGCACAGTTAAATTTCTCCGATGGGAATCCACTAGACAAAGCAACAGGCTCGAAACTATTGATTTGTTTTTATGGAAGAAAATTAAGAGAAGTCGTGGTTGAAAATGTGTAAGATGGTGTTAAACATTCCATGCCTTCCATGCGCCAAGTACAATGCAGTTGAGTGCCCTAACCATGACCTATTGTTTCCTTAAAGAGGTATTGAATGCCGAGTTGATACCCAATGTTGAAGTCCACCAACCCTTGTTGGAGGGAGCGCCCATGTGTTGAGTATAAGAGGAAAGATTAGGGATGTAAATAATGAAGGAAAAAGTGGTTGAAACCGAGGGAACGGGATAACGAAGCCAAAGCAAGGTTAGGCCTCTGTCGCCCTCGACTCATCGCCGTACCCGCCGACCTTGATAGCCCCAAACCCGTACGTCTTGCCCTCGGACCCGAGCTTAAGCTGACTTCTCGGTCCTCTGGCCTTCATGTCCTCCCTCAGCCAACCGAGCACCAACTCGCCCAGCCGGCTATTGCCAGAGCGGCCGACGGTGCCATCTATGCCCGCAAGCATCTTCTCTGCCTCGTCACACTCCTTCACGGAGCCAAGATGCATGTGCACGAGGTGAGTGGGCCAGCCGGCCAGGTTGTCAAGGATGTGGGTAGCGTAGACGATGGTGCACCCGCGCAGCTCAGTCTCGCGCTTCAGCCAGGCCAGGAACTCGGCGCGACTGAGCACGTCCAGATCGACGGTGATCTCATCCAGGAACAAGACGGTCCAGGGCCGCAAGAGGCCCATGGCGAGCTGGACGCGGCGGCGCTCGCCGTCGGACACGGCGTGCATGCGCCAGTTGGTGTCGATGTCCAGCATGGCAACGAGCTCGTCCCGGCGGGCAGGGAAGGCATCGCCGCCCACGGAGCGGAGCAGCTCCACGACGCCGATGTCGTTGCGGACGATGGGGTTGAGGACCCATTCGAGCCCGAGGTAGGTGACGCCCTCGAGGGTCTCCTTGAAGGGGTCCACGCCGCAGATGGCGATGCTGTTGCTGGGCGCGAGGCGCTTGCCGGCGAGCAGGCGCAGGAGCGTGGTTTTGCCCGCGCCGTTGGCGCCGATGAGGAGCGTGCGCGAGCGGGAGGGCAGGTCGAGGGTGATGTTGCGCACGCCGGTTGAGTAGTCGGGGAATGTGTACGATAGGTTGTTGACCTGGATGCGGGGAGGACTGGGCGGAGGATTTGACGGCATTCTGGGGATATCGTCAGATGCAGACAAGTTCGGAAGGGCTCTCAGAGAATGGACGGGATGGGATGATTGGAAGCATGGCTGTCAATTTGAAACGTCGTCGTCATTGAGGTTCGCTTTGGCGGGGGCGGGGCGTCGCATCACCCAGTTTCGAATGCACAATTGACGGAACGTGGATGAAGAGCCAGAGCCTTGTCGGTTGTACTCCAGTGTCATCTTATAACGGCAACATGCTGGGTTGCAAATAGAAGTTAGGAGAAGCCTGTTTAAGAGAAGTCCCATTGACGAGAGTTCTATGAGGGCGACTCTAAGGAGATAGCTGCGATATACCTCTTGAATACCCACTTCGACCTGATTGGTCTAACTAGCTGATTCGTGACCCCGCTGTTTGTCGCCTTGGTACACTTGAAGGGAGACTGGGTTCCCTCACTTCTCACTTCCATCATGTCCAACACTTCGTCGCACTGATCACCGTGTCTGATCGAATACTCGTTCTAGCGTTTCCATCAGGCTGTACGGAGTAAAATCTAGACTCAGCAGCCCTTGATACCCACCTACCTAGAATCCATGCATCTCAAGCCACCGCACAATATCCGCCTCAGTCCTAGCCCTCGCCTCGGCTTTTATCGCATCATCCATCTTCGCGAGTACAGACGGATGGCTTAATTGGCGAGGGCACAAGAGGTCTCGAAACCGCAACATGTCATGAATCTGACCAGCCCCTTGGACCTTGCACGGAGATGCCACACCGGCTTTCTCCATTGCGGCATTCCACATCTTGGCCATGTCCCAACTCTCTTTGGTTTTCTGATCCAGATCCAGATCAGGCGGTTGCGTGAAGCCTCCTGGGAGTAACGCAGCGGCAATTTTGCTCTTTTCGTGGTTAAGGTTGCAGCCAATGTCGTGCAAGCCTAATATGAACTCGTCAAAGGGGCGAGAAACAGTCCAATAGTTATCTGCACACAAAGTGAGTATTCATCCATCTGCATGCGTAGAACCGACGCGGTTAACTCCTGTCTTGTGTTCTTTCCTCTTTTGCTTTTCTGTCTACTTGTACTTTTTGGGAAGAGGACCCAGATGCTTCAACCTTGGTTCAAGATAATGTCTGTAGGTACGATACTATAAAGAATTCTCTCGTGGGGGCCACTTTTGATCGGAGCCGAGGCAATAATGGTGTCAACTGGTCTTCCGACTCTGGCAACTGTCTATTAGTCCCGTCCCGCTAACACCCTGGCCCGTGCCTCTCGGTCTGGAGCGAACTTTTGCAGCCGAATAAATCGCCGAATACCCAAACATGGAGCGTCGGAGTTTTAAGCATGCTGCAGGAACTAAACCTCAAACGGAAGGTGGCAAGTCCCTTCACAGACTAATTTCTCCGCAGAGGTACCCTCTTAACCTTGTACACTTAGATGCCTACCTGGTAATTAAAGTGTACAATGCATAGCCTCAAAAAATAAAACCAGTTTATAGTATACTGTACCTAACTGTAAGAGGTGTAATCTAGCGCAGAAGACAAAGTATGCTTACGCTCGGCATCGTGAAAAATGCTTGTGAGTCTGTCAGGTCTAATGCAAGCCCATCTTCAACGCTTAGTAGCTCAGGAAACTCTATGCTGCAAGTATGGATATTTTCCTCCTCGAGATACATAGGAGACTCGATTGTATAGCAAAAATAAAACAGTGAAACGCCATGCTCGAGGTCAGATTTGCAATAGAGCAACCAGTTGAATGCGGGCACTGCTCGATGAAAGAAGATAGAAGCGGCAAGAGCAAATAACATGCTTTCCAGTAGAATTGATAACGAGTGATCTTGAAAAAGGGTTTACAGCAATCTTAAGTGATTTTAATCCATACAAGTGGCCACAGGACAAATGTAAATCACCCCTTGACATCGCTCAGAGTGACTTGTCGAAGTGCTTTTCTCAACTACTATGCAAAATACCCGATGAATCTATGGATAGTATTCTACTCATAAATAAACGCAGTGATGCCCGATAACCCAGGGAAATTCATACTAGAAACATGGAGTCCGCTCTGACATCATTGGGACCAGATTTGACTCCACGATTCGGAAGAAACGAGAGAGAACTGACCGCTTGCAAGGTCTCTAGGCCTGACTCAGTCGCTAGGTTCATGCCCCTGAGTGGCATATATTTCCGCTCTGTTTCAAAGCGCTATGGGAGAACTAAACAGATGCAGCTCGTGTGAACTTGCTCAACATGTCAGCCATCGGAGTCGCATCGATCTACGAATGCAATGACGCAATGATTTTTTTTTTTTTTTTTTTTTTTTTTTTTTTGCCCTGAGTGTGATTGGTAATTTGTAACAATTACCTCGCGTTTGGTCAGCTGAGACGTCAGCTTATGGGGCAATGAAGCTCATGCATCGGATTGAAAAGGATAGTTGGTGGCAGCTGTGTGACGTTGCGTGCCGCCTTGTCTGTATCTCCTTGGCTTACATGGTACGGTCTGAACATATTAGGTCCGATAATTTGATGCCCTCACCCTATGTGTGGCCTTCCTACCTGGACCACTTGCAACGTTCCACAGAGATGGCCGGGTCTGGATAGACTGCGCAACTTGCTCGTTGCTCAAATATCAGATGCAGATTTCTTGGGCAAAGAGGGCCAGCCTGCGGGGAGGAGATGAATCAGAGTCAGTCATGCTTTCGACACTCGAGAACAGGATACCACGCCAGGCAAGGAGCTTACGGGAGTCAGTCTCTCAGGCCATGTCGGATCAAGCCTCCATCTCAAGCTCGTAATCAGAATGAACAACGTGACTTTAAGCTGCAACAGAGCGAACCGCTCTCCAAGGCATGCTCTCTGTCCACCATGGAAAGAGACAAACTCGGCGCGGGCCCTTCGCCGTCGGTACTCTTTCTGAATGTCTCGACTCGTAGAGCCCCATCTGTCAGGCCGGAACTCATTCGAGTCGGGGCCCCATGCTTCGGGGTCCCGGTTGGTGGAATAGCAGTTGTATCCAACGTAGGTGCCTTCTGGTATGAATACATCGCCGCCGAGTCGAACTGGTTGTGTGACTCGTCTGTTGATCAGTTGTCCTATGGGAGGGAAGAGTCTAATGCTCTCGTACACCACTGCTGACAGCAAGGGCATGGACTGAAGGCATTCTTGGGAGACTCGAGTGTGGCCGTCTGCATAAAGCAGGAATTCCTGGCAAAGGTCCTCCTGTAGTTTCTGTGCGCGCGGTCAACGGTCAGTGAGCGAAACGTTCTTACTTTCATGTGTGGCTGGACTTACAGGGTGTTTCGCCAACAAGTACAGCGTGGAGATGATGGACAGTTGGGGATTTTCCTGCCCGGCCACAAACAGGACTGTGACGTTGTCGCGGAACTGTTTCTCTGTGAGCACGCCGTCTCTTCTGGCACCGACCAGTAACAGAGGCAGGCTGGTGGTCGTGTCGTCTAGTTTCTCATCGTTGCAGCTCTTCTCGATGCCAGCCACTAGCTGATCCGTGAAGTGAGAGGTGAGCTCCCGAGCCCTATCGCGACTGGGAAGTCCTAAGCTGTCAAGAAAGGGAAAGTTCATAAAGATGGGCTTGAATATGTCTCTCTTGATCTTGTATTGAATCTGGTGAAGGTACGCGCTGGCAGATTCCAAAGTCTAGATGGATGCATTTGTCCTTGGCTCAGTTCAAGTACAATCACATAGCAGGGGTACAGAGCTTGATCTTACACCAAAGTCTACTTTGAAGTTAATCTGGGCGAAATTCGCGATAGTATACCTCTGTATGCTGGACTGAATGCCAATCCCGCGGCCACGAGATTCGGCCTGCGCCTCGACCAGGATGTTTCGCAGTTTTCGCGCATTGCTGAAGAGCACATCAAGATCGGGGCTTGCTTGCAAGCCGGGTTTGATTATGCGCTGGTAGCGTCTCCAGGTCTCTCCGTGGCTCGATATAATATTGTCGCCGAGAAACGATGCCAGGACGCTGCGAGGAATCTTCTTCTGGTTCCCGCTCTTCTGGTACACGTCTTCTTGCTTGAAGATCTCGGCCATGTATGATGGCCGATGCACGAGGATATTCCACCGACCCGCGAAGAAGAGCTTGACTGCCCCATGCTTCCTTAAGGGCCGCTCGATGTATGTGCGGAAAACATCTTGCTGGTCCACGTCCCTGACAAGGGGAAGCAGGGCGACCCAGAAGGGGATCGTGGGAATACCTCGTACATCTCCCAGGGGAAAGAAGAGACGCGCCAGGAAAACACCGAGTAAGCCGAGTAAGACGAGAATCGAGACTTGCACGAAATACATGGTCGCGAGAAATCATGGAAGCCGACTTTGAGAGACTACCGCCGTCACCCCCGGGCTGGGCCGTGAAGCAAATAAAGTTCCTTAGAGATAATAATGGCTTTCCTTTCGTTTTCTAGAATTACGTCATTCAATGGCACAGCGAGATAAGCGATACGACATTTATGCATGCAGTGCGACCAAGAACTTTGAAGCAACAATTTACGCGTACTAGGCCGGTATTAGAATGGACTCAAAATGATGCGAAAGCAAAAAGTCAAAGGGCGCGCCTGTGCGCTGCGCCTTGGCGATAATGCGCTCGCTTACCGTGGGTGGCGCCGCTGCTAAAGTTTTTTTTTTTTTTTTTTTTTTTTTTTTTGTTCCAATAACAAAACTTGTACACACACCCCCTCCCCCTCCCCTGGGTGGTTATTGCTTTGAACAACAACAGAAATCGACCATAAACAATAGAACAGAAGTGATCGGACACGCCGGCTTACCCCAGCTCCTTCCCCCCCCCCCCCTTTTCGAGCAAGATTTTCGCGTGAGAGGGCCGTCTTCTCATTACGCAATCGAGATACTTGCTCGTTTCTGCGCACACCGCTAGACCGAAGATGAGCAGGTCCGAGCCGGCTCGGAATGGTCAATCTGCATCTAATGTCTTATGCCCGCCTTTCGCTTCAGCTCACGAGACCAAAAGCAACGTGAGTGTTCTGGAACAGGTTTTCTTGTGTTGGAGGAAGCTTGTGTGGTCAGCCCTTGATGGACGGCAGCCTGGCATTGAATACTGATATCTGGCTAAAAAATCAGTGTATCTATAAATTACTCCATGAAGACAAAGGCGAGGGTCACGCTGAAAGGGCTGCAAGTTGCCGGATTCAGCGTACTGTTCTGTCCATTCTTTAATTTTAAATGCCAGTTCTGCCGCTCGACATAGTGTCTCATTTCTGCCACCTTATCATCTGACCAACTTGGGCAAAAGCAAAGATGGACTTCTGCGACACACTTTCAAAACCATCTATACACAAGAGATTCCTTGCAGGTTTCGTCCGGAATACCTGCGGTGAACTCATCCAGTGTTTCGGTCCAGCTAAGAAACCAGTCGCGTCCCGCTGGAACCAGATCCGGGAGCAAGTCTTGCAGAGCCGGTGTTACAATGCAACATGCCCGAACCGTCCATTACAGGTGACGGTACAAGTGGAGTTGGGGCTTGAAACAATAGGTGACCTCCAAGCCCGGCCGTCAGTATGCGAATATGTTGTTCTCGAGACCCTGAAGACATCCAATCAGCAGGTCTGGGGAATTATTCTGGTTCCTAGTGCCTCTTCAACAAGCCCGCAGTCACTCCACCTCGACAGCTTCTTTGCGTCTTTGATTCTCGGCAATATGCATCCTTGTGCAGCAGTTGACAAGCTGTTGCTGCGAGAAATAGACGTCGATGCCGTGACCGAGTCTGTTGTGGACCTGTTTGACAGCAGCCTTCGATATGTTCCTCCCTACGACAAGTGGCACCAAGGAGGCCGAGATGTGTTCCAGCAAAATGTAAGACACTTCGTATGTCGGGGACAAAAAGTGGAATTCTGTCTCCCGGCTTTCCCTTGTAAGTCTTCTTGTACCGGGAAGGTGTTGTCAAAGGCACCTGATCGGGGGGAATACTTGGCCTTGGCAAACTTGCATACATTTATAGAAGGCATAGAAGCTCTCTACAGGCCCGGCGGGAAGCTATGGATCATCAGCGACGGACATGTGTTCAGTGATTGCAGTGAGTAGAAGGACACCGCCATCTTTTCTCTGGTCAAGTGACGAGCCCCTAATCGAAAGTAGTCGGAGTCGACGATGAAGTGGTGGATGCGTACGGCGCACGTATCCAAGCGATGAACCAGAGGATTGTGAAGCTTCACGGAGGAAGCGATCGCATCGGATTCAAGTCGCTTCCAGAACTGTTTACGTCCCTCCACGGCGAGGGAATATTGGAGGCACGAGACATGATCATCAGGCTTCCTGAGCTATGCCACTCCATCGCGACTAAGACGACGGAAGAAGCCGAACTGTGTCGCAAAATCCTGGTCGCGGGCTTTCAACTGGATGACACAGAGCTTAAAGATCTACTGCTCTCGCAAGATGCCAGCACACTCGCGCTGTATCGCGGCTTCTCCAAGTTCATGCTCGAAGACTTGGCCAATAATAGCTACACCAGCCACCTGAGTCGCACTCAGTTGAGGAAGAAGTCTGCAAAAGTAGCTTTCGAAATGATCCAGGTATGTGTAGATCGGTCCCGACGGCAATTGGAGCATCAAGTAATTCGACGACGGCAGAGAAACCAAGCCTACTCGAACCTGGTCCAACTACTCTTTCCTCACCATGTTCGACTTTCCATTCACGCGTAGGTTTTTATACATGGATTGCACTTCATCTCCTCATGAGCAAAGATGACTGATTGTTTCGCCCAAATAGGCATAACAATGCAGGGCCAAAATTTGGCATTCAGATGTTAGGTAGGAACGTCGTCCCGACAGATGTGCTGCCACCGAACGGAGCGGATCTCGATGGTTGCGATAAGCTCCATGTGCCGACCCCGTGGCATAACTGCGTGGTGGAAATTGAGAGAGACCCTAATCTTTACATCACCAAGTCAAGCGTAGCGCGCGTTGCCCTCTCATCGGGTGACTATGTAGGAGGGCTGCATGACGAAAGCGAGGGGCAGTTTATTCGCTTGAGGAAGCGATGTAAGCATATCTAGCGCCTTTGAAAAGGAAAACTGTCCAGGATCATACATCTGTAACCCTCAGTCGACTTGTGAGTTGGAATTCCTAGGAGAGTGTTTCGTGCCTCGTAGTGGCTTAGATGAAGAATTCCGGTATTGGTACAACTACTCGGCATTAATGCTTGGTGACTGCGTCAAAATCAAATCAAGGATACTAAGCAATCAGTGAGAGTGGCTACGGCAGCGAATGAAAATGAAGATGACTGTCACCCAGGAGGCCATAATTAGTAAAGCACAAAGCAGGCCTCAAGGACCCCACGTGACCAAACAGCTCCCTCCTCACTTTGCTTCAGCTGGGTACGGGCGACCTTTTGAACCTGACCAAATTATGGGTCCTAGCTCTCCCCACATGGGTTGGGTGATCTACAGACTCCTAACCTGACCTAACCAAACTATGGGTCTTGGTGTGGAGACTTTTTAACTAAACTCTCCCCCTACATTAACCCCACATTAACCTAACTACCCCTATACACCCCTACACTGCTATATAATACTATTTTATTATCGTAAAAACCCTTGAAAAATCATAAAAAAATACCCCAAAAATACATAAAGTACCTATTAGCTTTATTATTTTTTGAATAATATTATTGTTATTGTTTTCTGTTTTATAGATATCTAAAGAACTTAATTTAGAAGTAAAGAAACCAATAAAAAGAGCTGATTTACGCCACTAGGACCCACAGTTTGGTCTGGTTAGGTCAGGTCGGGTGATCTACAGACTCATCTGAGCTTCATCCTGGGCTATTGTACAGTACCACATCAATATCGACAAGTGAGTTCAATACGCATCTAGTGACAGATTTGACAGATTTGACATATGAATGCTCGAGCAAATGATTCCGGCCACAGCGCATCATGTACAGATGTTATACCACTTCGGATTGAGAAGCGCTACTCCTCGGTCACAGGCTCACCGTTGCCGGCTGGGATGCCAAGGGCGTCTCGGCGTCGCGTATACCTTGATCAATATCCGTCCACACATATAAAGCAAGGGCAAAGAGCATCAGAAAAAGGTTCGGGATCATGGGGAAACGAAGATTGTGCGTTCTGTTCTGGATCGCTCCCTGAACGAGGGGGTTGATCCAGCCAGTGGCAAGGTCCAGCGTCATCTCCAGACCAAAGAATGCAGCTTCAGAGCCCTTCGGAATCAGCGACGCGTAAAGGACCCTGTTGAGCGATCGTAAAGCACTGCTTGTGCTCATGAACAGGAAGTCAGCCACCCAGAACTCGGCTTGATGCTTGTATCCGATGCTGACATTGTTGCTTATGCCAATGCAGCCCCAAAGCACGCAGAGGACATTGACGCAGAGGAAGATGTAAGCCCAGGTCTTGATGTGCAGCTTGGCTTTGGGGAAGGAGAAGAGCCAGCTGAGAGATCCCAGGCATGCGAAAATAACCATCAAAAAACTATACACGGTGTATACGCTGCTGCCTGTCTGGATGCCGCTTGTTTCGAGAAAGAGCGCGCCGATTAGCTGAATGAAGTTGCTGTATCCGGTGTTCCACAACACCCATCCTATGCAAAGCTTGAAAGCATTGGGATATCGACGGATGGAGCCAAGGAGTTTCAACCCTGAATTTCATCAGTGCCTTATCACCCACGTCCGCTCCTGGACCAACTTACAAGTGCGCAAGGGCAGCAAGAAGACGCTCTTTCCTTTGGGCTTCTGAGCACCAGGCACGTTGGGAAGCAGAACATGGCCAACTATTGCGCATCCAACTATTTAGAACGTTAGCTTGAACTGTGCGATGCAGACACAGGGAGTGCTTTACTGGTAAGACAACCGCCGATTGTTATCGCGAGAAGGAAGCTAAAGCAAGCAGGCAGGCTTCGTGTCAGTGACGGCAAGGCCTAAGATTATGAAGAAGAATTGTGCCTTTTCAAATGGCTTACTTAAAGTATCCTTCCGTCACATAGCTTCCTCTTGAGTAGACAATAATAACGCCGATGAGGAGCGCCAAGATGGCACCCAGGTTGCCCGACACTAAGCCAAGGACGCTGACCTTGCTCCCCTTGACCCACGCTTTTTTCTGAGCTTCCGTCCTTCGCTCGCCGTCCTGCAGCCGGGCCCGTTTGGTAGACCAGCCAACCGACCTCATGAAGATGGGGATGTAAGACGCCTCGATGACTGCGTAAGCGCTAGAAACGGTCGAGATGACCACGTACAGAGTGGACAAGACATTCAGATGGCCGTAATCGTTGCCTGTTAGCCCCGCAAAGGGAAGAGCGAGTGCGCCGAAGAGATAAATGGAAGACATCATCATCGTCTTGCGATAATCAGAGAAGTCTGCCAATCCTGATGCCAGGATGGAGACAACGCCCTCGGCCGCTCGACTAATTGCTCTGAGGTAAAGCCTGGTATTGCAGCCGTCAAGATATATCAACAGCTTGAATTGCCAATGACTTACAAGTAACTGAGATAGTCGACATCTCTGCCCCCCAGCTTGACGACGCACTTGATGGCGCCTCTCCGCGCACAGGGCTTGTTGCTGTTGGGTATGTGTCCCACAGCATTGGCCGCAGACTGTATACTGGCGGTAACATAGCTGTTTATCATACCGTACGTCGGTCCAGTCTGTGTAAAAGGTCAGTGACCGTCGAGCATATAGTACTATTACATAGGGATACGAAGATACCGAGAAGCACAGAATCAGCCATGCCCATAACGCCTTTTTCGTGCCGAGCGGCGCAGCTGCTTCGTCCGGCTCTGCAGATGACGCGGTACCATCCCGCACGCTCTGTTCAGTTACGGACACGGCTTTCCCCTCCGGATCTGAGTCGTCTTTGGACAAGTGTTGCCGAGTGTTGTCACTCATTCTGGTAGCTGGGAACTCGCGGCGCTGGCTTATAGTCCCGTATCCAGTGCGGCCTGCGCTGCTTTCCTCAGCCATGAGAGAAACAATTCGAATTGGTACTAAGAGCGGGAATCAAGCTACTGAAATTAGCTTGATCGGATATGATTTGCGTCGTTCAAATCCATCCCATGGTCTATCAGGTGCACCCGGGC
>KQ061708.1:333940-350793 GCA_001008035.1 Atkinsonella texensis | reverse complement strand
GCTCTGTTTATATACAAGGGGTCATTATGGGACGTCCAGATACTTCTGGGTCTTTGATCGGCCTTTGCACAGCGATCGACGTCGGGTCATGTTAATTCATGTTGGCTATCGTGGCCATGGCATATCAAGCGACTATATAACACAATATGTAATCCTGACATACATTCTCATGGTTTAGAGGACCCGTGCGTTTTATACACGTGTTGCATATTGATGATTAGCTGAGAGGTTCAAACTCACGTTGCATGTCCGCAATACCATAACTCGAGCTCGTAATATATTTAGGGCAGAAGGGCAATTCAACTTCATCAAAAGCACTATTCTGTTTCTGCAGTAGCAGCTTTCCTCTTCACCAGCCGCACCCATCTCCTTCTCCTCCAATCCCCCCTCCTCCCCGCTCCATCTTCGCCCTCCTCCCAGCTTGTCAGTCTCTGGGCCATGTCCTTCTGCTTCACCGGTTCAGGAGTGTCAATTACGCCAGTCCTATCCTCCTTGTCACTCCAGATATCGTATACCCACCGTTCACCTTCCGTCTCGACTTCGACGCCAGTGATGATGCGCTCCTCCACCCACTCGCGACTCCAGAGATCCAGAGCCCATTTCTTTTCACTCCATTCCCATGCACTCGGTGGGAGGACGTCCTCGAAGAACCGTGTTCCCCTGGGCCGATCTCCCGTTATGCGGGCTTGGGACAAGGGGTCATACGGGTTGGGAGAGAAGACCCATGGTTCCCATTCGCCAGCGGGAGACTTGCGCTGGAGCTCAAAAATCTCGACCTCTCCCGTCTCCGGCGCGGAGTCGAGAATGACGTCTTCTGCGATCCAGTTCTCCAGCCAGACTTTTGCAATGGACTCCTGCACGCTGGTCTGGTTGTTACGTGCTTCGTGGAGGATCCTATTGACGGTTGGATGGCAAAGCATGACTGGTGTCCATGACGCAATGAGGAGGATGATTCGCCAAGGAAGCATGTGCGCCGCAAGCATCATAACAATTCCGCCGAAGAAGGCGAAGAGGAACACCGTTGACGAGAGAGCCTCGTTGCTAAAATTGGCAAGGGGCACGAGCAGCTCGACCACTTTGTCGTATCCGTTGCTGAAGTCTCCCATCTGGTTCTGCAAGTCGCGCGCGTTGCGGATGAAATCTATGCTAAGCTCCTTTGCGGGCTTCGGCGTCGCGGCAGGGGCTAGCGGCGGTCCGGATGGCGAATAGCTGATGCTCTGTTCGCTCGACAGTGTGCCCTTGGGTGGTGCTGGATGCCTGGCAATGAACCCGGGGACAAGGATGCCGAAGACGAGGAAGGCGATAGGCAGAGCAGACAGCAAGTACGGATCAAGACAGACAAATGTCAAGATGGCGAGCAAGGAGACTGTGTGCGACGTCGTCTGCCAGGAGAGGAGAGCCTCGACCTTGTCCTGGAAGCGGAAAACGACGCCGATGCGGGAGTTGAATCGTCGGAAGTTCTGGGACATGATGGTCAGGTTGAAGTTTGGTCGCTCGAACGGATTGGGCGCATCTTTGCCGGCGGCTTGTTCTGAGCCATCGATCGGGATGACTTGCTGGAGAAGCCTGCACAGAGGGGCTCATCATCAGCATCCACGGTTTTCCAACTTGTCAATTCCCTTGGACTGGAATATGGTGCAATTTGTCCTCCGTCATGTCTTACTTCTCCACAAGCCTGTCTTGAATTGACGCCTTTCCCCGCAACGTCGAGAGTCCTCGCCACTCTTTCTTTTGTGATGCTGGTGATGTCCCTTGTTTCGCATGGTTCTTGGAGTTTTGGCTCGGCTGCGAGCGGTCATCAGCAGCGATCACGTCCTCTGCTGAGGCAATTACTTCTGCCGCAAAATCATCCATGAGTCCTGATAGAGGCGCAATGTCGAGCGCTTTACTCGTTCTGTAGCATGTTGAATTCCATCAGAGGATGAAGTCGTGGCGGTGAAATCCTTCGCGATGACGACGGGAGAAGTGACAGTCTTGGCGTCGGCGTGATGCGCCACGACCGAAGCTCGGCTGCCATGTGACAACCAGCTGGGGAAACGGACTGCGGGTGGCGCGAGCGAGTGGCAGTAGTTGCCAACGCCAGGAAAGAACAAGTCCGCCCAAGATCTGGAGGGGCGCGGCACGGCTACCCTACAGACAAGAACGCCTGGATTCCAGAATTACCAGACGCTTTATTCGCTAAGGACAGTCAAGAACAACCGCGGGAAGTACAGCTGGTTGATTGTGTGAGTAACTAGACTTGCCAGCGCTCAACTTTATATAGATTTACAAACGCCCTGAGTGGACACAGCGGGTTGGCTCGGATGTGACAGCAGGGTGAACTTGTAATTGCGGGTAACAAACAGCACATGGGTACTTTATATACCTCATACCTACCTACCTACCTAAGGTACCTACCTACGGAGTAGAGGGATTGGTGTGCCGTGGATTCGGCTCGGCAGTGATGTGTTGATAAGCGGAGGTGCTTCCTTGTATTATTATTAGTCATGAAGTGGCTCAAGTGACTGGATGAGGAATGACGCAGGTGACGAATTGGCACTAAGGCGGGTCGGCTAAAATCACTTACTTGTCAATGCTACTGGCCTGCGTGCCCGGCAGACCTGCCTACCCTAGGTACCTGGGAGAAGCAGCGGGGGGACTTTTTATTGAGATATGGCCAACGCCCCACCGCTGGCTCTAAGATCTCAAGTAAAAAGTCTCCCCGCTGCTGGGTACCTGGGCAGTCCACCGCGTGCTTGAGACCCCTGGCGGCGGCGCCCCCTTTCCTAGGTACAAAAATTGAGCAGGAGCCGTGTGTCATCCTTCCGTACCGAAAGCAGTCATTCCGCTCAGGGTCTCAAGTCTCAAGTCTCAAGTCTCAAGTCTCAAGATTGACGGTGTCAATTCAACGTGGCATCTTCCTTATTTGTTTGGCAGCTCGGGGACCGTGCACTTAGTTATTCCAGGATACATACAACCTTGCTCGCCCCTTTTACTGTTCTTGAGCATTATTACCTGCCGATATTAAAGAGATTGACGAAGAAGTGTGCTTGTGATCGCTATTGCCATTGCCGTCGTCTGTTTTGCCTTTGCCTGATCAGTCCGTGTGTGGCAAGTGGGCTGCCAGGCACCTGACTTTAGATGAGAATCGAATCATAACCCAGAACCCCCATTTGATTTTGATTTTGATTTTGATTTTGATTTATTTTTGATTTTTACAAAAGGCCACATTAGTTACTTTTAGACAAGATATTAATATTCTTTACTGGGTGGACAAGGCGAATCCCTTTGGTATCATGTACTTATGATCAAATTAAGAAAACTCATTTTAGATACAGGTTGTTTAAATTAGTGTCAAGTCAGGCGCGTTGGCCGGCTACCGATCGCCTCTCTCATCTTCAACAAGCTAGCTCGTGGCTGGCCATTTACAGAGCTCCACTAGCCTCCACTCTGCCCACTCCCTCACTTCAATTTACGGGCTGCTACCACTCCGTATCCCTCCTCGCTTTGTACAAACAATCGACGATAACTTCGATTTCCGCCCATTCGTCGCCTTGCCTTCCTTCCTTTCCGTCCAGCAGACCGACTCTTCCCGGCACGCTCTAACTAACCAAGCTGGACCGGAAACCCTATTTTATTACCTGGGGTGTTTAGACTTCGCCTGCGGCTTTAACTCCGGTCCATGTCCCAGATTTCGCAGGGCACCTGCCTCGGATCACGACTGTTCTCCCGCGAAAATCTCGTGTGTTCGGAATGAGGTAGCGTTTCGAATGAACTCAGCTCCCTGACCGGACTGAGGCCGCTTTGCTAGCGTCAAAGTGTCAATAAGAGCTTCATATCACTCCGGGCACAGGAAGCACGACTTCACCCGCCGCGTCGACGTGAGCCGGCTTTGCCCTATATAATTCTAACGTACAAGACACCTGCTAGGGCTCGACCAGACTATTCTCCAAGTCGGCTGTAAGTTTGACAAGGTCTGCAACTCTTTCTTGGGAGCGGGCGTCGCATCTTTTTGGATACGCATCCCAGACCACGACTTTTTCTTCGCAATGATAATCCTCTCCTAGTGGCAGTCACGCTAACTTTGGGTCGTCGTCGGCTTCTGCAGGCGGGATACTGCCGGCTTCGAGAAACCCATCGTCTCGACTCCAAACATCGACGGCTCGAAATAGAACGCTCAAATGCTGTCCACTTCCTCGTCAGCCAACTTCTCCCAACTCCCCCTCGAGCGAAATGGCGATAGTGGGCACTCAAACCAATTGACCGAGTCCTTTGATTTTCTGCCTTCAGTCAGTTTCGACGATTTGCATACAAGCATCGAGTCCGCTTCCACGGATTTAAGGCTTACGCAGTTTCCTTCGCACACCGGAGAAGGCAGCATTCTTGACGCTGAGAGTTTGACGAAGAAGAAGCTGCCCGAAAGACCTGCCATGTCGCAAAACACGACCTCGACACGTGGAGCCATTCCACATCCGCCTCCAGCAACAAGAGCTGGGCGGTCAGGATCAATACTGCGACCGCCAAGTACCTCTAGCCGACAGACGAGCATGTCATCACTCATGTCCTCTTCATCTGGAACAGTGGATGCCAGTACTGTTCCAGCAGTCGTGCGCAACCGGCGACAGAGTCATTATCCCCCGGTATCAAATCCCCCTGTCCTAAAAGCACCTCGAAAATCTATTGGTCCGGGCCTCATCACCGACTCTGACATTGCAGCACGGAATGCTCATGCCGGGCGAGCCAGCATTTTGTCTGATAAAGGCGCGTCTCGTGATTCGCTTAGGCGATCTACAGACAGTGTCAACTCTGAGTCAATACACAATTTGCCAAGCTCGCGAGCTGCTAAAGCAAAATCGGTTCAACCTCCACCTAGAGTGAGCCAAGCGAATTTACTTGGGGCTTCCAATTTGACTCCGGAACAAAATCGGTTCTCGACGTTGGCTGCAAGATCTCCGCGTGTAGGGGGGAAGAGCGGGACTCCTTCGTCTGGCAAACGCATGTCCATAATGACTGGCAGCCACGCAACTGGGTTGGGTGCTCGGACGATTAGTCCTACCGATACCAGGAGAATGAAACGTCTGTCAACAATGCCGCAGTCTCAGAGCTTGAGTCTGCTTGCCAATGCGCCGCCACCTCCGCCACCAGTCTCGCTAGACATTAGAGGTGAATCCCGATCCCTTTCTATATTACCACGAATAGCGTCCTTAACACCTTCTTCCGCTCCAACTACGCCTGAAGTCAGCAATAGAAAGTCTTACAGCTCAGGGCTCTCAACAGGATCAACAGCAAGCTTTAATACTGTGAGATCGTCGACTGGATCAATCCAACCTCGCCTCCAACCATCATTTTCGGCCACTCGCCTGCCTGCGCCCAAGAATGCAGGTACTCACAGTAACGTGCAAGGCGGCGATGATGAAGATGTTCCGCCTGTTCCAGCAATACCCAAAGCATATGGGTCTCCAAAAGAAGTGTCCACGGATACATATTTTGTGGAAATGAAGAAGCCTCGACTGCCGACTGCCGACTCAACGAGCGTCCACAGCAATTCGACCGGCAGCATGACGATGCCTGTGCTTCCAGAACCAACCAAAGCCCAGCACAAGTCTAATATCAGGAAGAGCTCCTATGCTGGCACTACCACTACGGAGAAAGAGAAGGGCAAGCAGGGCAAGAAACATCTCGAACCATTAAGTTTACCACCGTTAAATATCGGCCCCTTGAATTTTCCCACTGCTCCAAAGACAAATGGCAAAAGTATCGCTACGAACCAGCGCGGCCTTAGCCCACCACCCTCACGACAACTTTTCAAGACCCCATCAACTCCCATGACAGCCTCTAAGAGCTCTTTCTTTTCCAAGAGTCAGTGTGATGAAACGGTAGAACTTCCATCCCTTCGAAGCAGCACGTCCATCCACCATGTTCGTCGAGTCACGCCAACTCCTCCCGACGGAAATTCGTCGGAGTCGTCGTCGACGAGCTTTTTGGAACCTTTGCCAAGGTCAAGTATCTCACCCTACCTGTCATCTTCTCTACCCAAAGGTGGTTTCGAGCCTGGCCCTTTAAAAAGATCTAAAACAGGAGGCGATTACAGTACCATCACAGGCAGTTTCTTCAACGAAAATACCCATGAAGGACCGGCTGGCCCTCGAGATATGCACAAGTTCAAGCCCGTACCTAAGTCGCCCCCGCCCGAGCCTCAGGAACCGGAGGCTTCGGAACCTCGAAGTCCTTCTTCCAAGACGTCTCTGCGAAGAAGACTCAGCCTTTCATGGAAACGAGAAAAATCCAAAGGCTCTGTTGATACTGTTGACAGGGCTGCTGCTGCCCCCTCGTTGCCCCAGACTAAATCAGATGCTATGCCTCCGCCACGTATTCCCGCTTCGGCATCTGCAACGGTGGGTGGCTTCACGTCTGTCAAACCCTTGCAAATCAGTTCTGCGATAGCATCGAACTCCAATGGAACCTCTCTGGGGACACGAAGGCGCAAGAGCTCAGCAGCCAGCCTTACGAGTTATGCTGTTCGCGACCGTATCAAAGAGACGTGGAATAGTCAAAAAGAAAGCTTTGACTCCGCCACGATGCCATCGACAAGAAGCGTCAGTGGAGGAGGAAAGAAGGACGTCAAATCTAAAGCATCGTCCAACGTACTCCAGACCGTTAGCTCTTGGACCGCCGAGTTGGATAAAGATGACAAGACTGCCGAGGAAGAGATGCGTAAATTGGGTTCTCGGCGGAAAGAGACCGAAATTGCTGGCAAAGCCTTGGATGCTCTGAAGAAGAGGGCGACTCCCAAAGAGCGCGTTGGTCCGCAAGATGCTATCCGAATTGCCATGCTGAACATTTATGAGCGAGGCGAAATCATCGACTACAACGATGTTTATTTCTGTGGAACTCAGAATGCTCGCAAGGTTGTTGGTAATTTGCAGTCTGACGCACCCAACTTCGGTTATGACGACGAAAGGGGCGACTACACCATTGTGCCGGGTGATCACCTCTCATACAGATACGAAATTGTGGATGTCCTTGGTAAGGGAAGCTTTGGGCAGGTTGTGAGATGCATTGACCACAAATCTGGGGTTCTGGTTGCCGTAAAAATTATCAGAAACAAGAAGCGGTTTCACCAGCAGGCGCTTGTTGAGGTCAACATCCTACAAAAACTTCGTGAATGGGTAAGTTTGTGTGTGTTCGGCGCACAATGACCTTTTTGCCGAAAGATGCGTCTAACCTGCCAAATTTTAGGACCCCAAAAACAAGCATAGCATGGTCAACTTCACACAGAGTTTTTACTTTCGTGGGCATCTTTGCATATCGACTGAACTGCTTGATATGAATCTGTACGAATTCATCAAGGCACACTCCTTCCGAGGGTTCTCATTGAAAATTATCAGAAGATTTACGAAACAGATACTAGCATCCTTGGTTCTGCTCAAACAGCGCAAAGTCATTCACTGCGATCTCAAACCAGAAAATATTCTCCTCAGGCATCCACTTCATTCGGAAATCAAGGTCATCGATTTCGGATCCAGTTGTTTCGAACATGAGAAAGTCTACACGTACATCCAATCGAGGTTTTATCGATCGCCAGAGGTCATTTTGGGGATGACCTATGGCATGCCCATCGACATGTGGAGTGTCGGATGCATTTTGGCCGAGCTTTACACAGGCGTGCCAATCTTCCCTGGTGAAAACGAGCAGGAGCAGCTTGCATGTATCATGGAAGTGTTCGGCCCCCCTGAAAAGCATCTTATCGAGAAAAGCACGAGGAAGAAGCTCTTCTTTGATTCGATGGGTAAGCCCAGGTTGACTGTGTCTTCCAAAGGACGAAGACGTCGCCCCTCGTCAAAGACATTACAGCAAGTCTTGAAGTGCGATGATGAGATTTTCTTGGACTTTATTGCTCGCTGTCTGCGGTGGGATCCCGAAAGACGATTACGACCTGAGGATGCTGTTCGCCACGAGTTTATTACCGGCCAGAAGGCCACTATAACTATACCCAGAATATCGGCACGAGATCCCTCCCCATCGAAGCGCGCAAACCCCTTCACAGCACCTCGACCGCTTCCGGAGCCGCCTACAGCTGTGGCAAAAAGTGCTATCAATCCTGTGCGAACCGGTATCAGCCCTCACAAACCAGTCTCAGGTGCTTCACGAAGAACTTCGGGAGCCACAGCAGCCACAACCGCCAGTATTAATAGACGAACCAGTGCTGGCGGGTCCATCAGTAGCGTCAGCAGCCTGCCTCGCGCAGCGGGTCGAACTGCTAGTGGAAAGCAAGACCTTGCGGCTGCTGGCGCTTCCGCGGCCATGAGCCGCAGAGCATAATCAAAAATTCCCGGGTAACGGTACAAAGTATACAGTTACCGACGTGCCGATTAGAGGTTGTGGCATAAAATACCTACCTAGGTGCCCAGGCATATACTTGGAGAAACGCTTGACCTAATCGGTGCCATTACGTTGTGAGTTCTGGAACTAACTTGCAGCTTCATCGCGTATTTCTAAACAAGGAAAGATGACGCACGCATTGAATGAGGGGAGCCCGGGTCATGTCACGGCGTCGATTGTCATTCATATTTCTTATTTAATTCTTTTTGTTGATTCCATTTCTTTCCAGCCTATACCACTAAGGAGGGTAATGCTGCGCAGTATCATGGAAGCACGAATTCACGTCGCACTCTTAAATATAGTCAATTTGGCATGCGAGCGAGAGGGGGGAATGCGAAGGTGGATATGAGGGAAAGAAGAAGCATTTCTCACGGGGCAGTCTAATGACATACGGGAAGAAAGTCGAATGGGTTCTGCTGGATGCACCTCTTTTCTCTTCTCTCCCCTTAGAGGACATGTACACTATTCATGAAGGAAGTGAAATGAATAAGCTTGACAGGGCATGCGAAATGCGAGGGCCTGCCTGGACACGAATTGGCGAGTGAAGAGGGTATCTCCACTGTGACTTGCTCGGGCAAAAGCATAACGAACAGCAGGATTTGAACGCCCGACAGAAGGGACTGACTCACTGTCGTGGCTATGTATACCAATAGCTACCAAGTAATGTGTAGGCCAGGAAAAATCGAACCGGATTTGATGGGTGCGTGCGCGGATGATGTTTGGCAGAGTCTCCAAAGAACCAAGTCGAGGCCTCCGGCTCTGCATTTGCATTTGGGGCCGGCGAGAAACGTAACATTACATTCGAATGTGACATTGCAATCGGCTGTTTATTCTGGAAGCAATCTGTGTGTCAGGTAGTTGGACCTTGCACGCCAGCTTGGTGGCTGGACAGTGATCCGGTCAGACAAAGGCTCATCGGTACCATCTGGAGATGTACCAAGCCGAATAGAAGATAAAGATGGACAGGGCAGAATTGAAATATGTACACATACAGACTCGATTGGGAAGATTGAAAAGGGAGCTGTTGATTCCACATCGGGGCGGTTAAGCAAGTGGCTATTTTGGGAACGAGTTGTCTGTCAAATGTGGATTACGTTACCGATCTGACGATGCGGTACAACCCTTGGCGCAGTCAAAATAGGCCGCAGCTGTTCTCTGCATGCTTTGTGATGGGCTTGCGTCTGTTTCGTTTCATCGTGTCTCGGTTCACACCTTTTGATCGGGGGACCCATCGGAGGCCGCAAAACTACCCCTGGCGGACGGGGCTGTCATGTGGAGAAGAGCTGTGGGAGGTGCCCGCAGATGGAGAGGGAGGGGAGGGGTGCCCGGCCACATGTGTTGTTGCCTTTTATGTCTTTTATGCCTGGGGTAATTCAAGACGAAGATGAAACAGCAGAACAGGCGGGTCGACGTGTCCACCGACCCGACCGTTGCCCTCGTGGCCGGGACGTCCCTTGGCGAAAGTTGATGCCGAGCAGAACGGGGGGCCGCTTCGCCCTTTCCAAGGTCCGGTATAATGAGTTAGATGATGTCTTTGTTCGTCTGGCAAGCGGGGTGGTCGGCGACCTGGGAATTTCCAGACAGATAGCTGATGAGATGAACTCTGCCAAGATGGGGGCCCAAGCCATGCAGTACGTGCCTAGGCGGGGCCGTCAACGTGGCCAACTTGGACCAGAGCAAGGGCCACGAAAAAGAAAAGAAAAGAAAAGGCGCGCACCCGTCGTCGTCTTGTTGTGGTGCAGGAGCTTTCCCGATATGGGAACGCTGGGATCCCGTCCGTACTCCGTAGTAGAACACGAGGGGGGGGGGATAATATGCATGGCAGAGGGCCAGAAGAACAAGAACGAAAGAAAAAAAAAAAAAAAAAAAAAAAGTTCCCAGAGCTTGCCCATACGAAGGAAGCGGGCCCTTCCAGCCCAGCAGTCAGTCGCTGGCATCATCAATCTGATGCCGAAGTCGCCAACCGCCTAATGCAGGCTCCGCCGGCGATTCCGGGCGCGGATGACGGGTTTACGGACGGAGCGGCGGGGGGAGGGGGGGATGCGCGGCTCCACTTTTTGCTGGATTGTCCTTTCTTGCTCTGCGGGCGGCAAGCCACGGGTCGGGGCGCAGCGCACAGCTCGTTCCGCCAGCTGGGCGAAACGCGGAACGGCAACAGATTCGTTCTGCGAACGAACCTGGGTTTTGCCAAGTGCTACCTGTAGGTGCTTATCTCACATGAGGGACAGAGATAAGGGGTACCTTTTTTTTTTTTTTTTTTTTTTTTCTTACATGGAATTCCCTATGGCCAGTTGGTAGATAGCAACTGGGCTATGTAATCGCTACCAAGTTCTCTTTGGGGGGGGGGGGGGGGGTTTTAGTGCGCCCCTGCCGCTCTTTCTTTCGACTCCGCAGGGTGTCTTCTAGCCGGTCCCCTGAACAAAAAGCTGGGCTGCATAGAGCTCCTTCCGATCAAACGTTGTTGCATAGGGATTTTTTATTTCTGGTAAACGCTTCTAGCGTTGCTTAAATTTTTTTGGGGGGGTTTTTTTTAATGAACGCGAGGTATTCTAGCTCGTATCGCCAAAAGAGTGGGTCCGGTACACTTTGCACCGCTTGGTCACGGGTACGACTGCGGGACGACTCCCCCGGTAGCACTAGACCCCTAGCAGATCATTGCTCCAAAGATTGTCTACATCAGATAAGTTTACATCATTCAGAGGAGTACTTATGTTTTATTCCATCTTGTCCTTTCTTAAACTTCTCTTTATTCTTTTTTTTTTTTTTTTTTTCATTTGTTTTTTTGCAAAAGACGTAAATCGCAAAACTGTTTTGATGGGATTAGGAAAAAATAAGGTTGTGTCCACTTTCACTGCTTGTAAGGCGCTGCAACAATCATCATGCAAGGCTAGAGTTAGAATGTACGTGGCCTGGTGAGGCTGAAGCTGTACTCGGTAGTCGAGAGGATATAAGGTCATGCATGGTAACTTCCGTATCTGTTACGTGCCGATAAGCGCTCCAACGCGGTACCGATAAGGATGAAACACCGAGGGGAACGCTTATCTTTTAGGTACTTCCTCTGTAGTGTTAATATGCACTATTATAATAGTACTAGCAATTACCTACTCCGTAGTACCTAATCCAATTACGAGCAGGCACATTGCAAGTCTCGCATCTTATGTACATAGGCACATAGGTAGGTACCTAATTACCGCGTCAAAGAGAAGAGATGGATAGGACAAGGTACCCGGATCTCTCGTCCATATTTTCACTTCTTGTTATCGCATGTAATCGAGGAGTAGTGATTTTTGCCTCCACGGAATCACCGAGTTCTCTTGACTGAGGCAACAACGATTCCATCAATTTTTATATTGTGCCCGTGGATTTGTGAGCGGGGACTAAACGCTATGGCCAAGCCATGGTCCAAAGCTTGATGCAGCTCGCGATGCCGTTTTGCCAAGGCGTGGTGGCCTGGGCCGCACTGCAAACCGTGCGACGACAGCAAGCTTATTGCCAGAATCGGTTCTTTTTATTCGGATCCCCCGCAGTCGACCGCCGAAGTGGCAGCCGAGGCCCGCAGGCCGACTATGCCGCTCGTCGAGAGTACCGACGCGGCCTTGACGAGCCTTGTTGACGAGCCTTGACGATTGGGCGACTTATTACTCCAGCAAGCGCTATGCGAATTTCCCGCTTGATGCGTGTTTCACGGAGGCAGTTCCTCAAGGGCGTAGGGGCGGCCATGATGACTGATCATGCGCATGTGAGTTTGTGTGACTCTAAATGCCGACGGTTCTCACTGAAGCCTTGGTTTAGCCCCCAGGCTGGCGGAATGCATCAGTTGGTAGCTTCTGTTGGCCGCCTTTGATTCATGGTGTGTTGATCCTAACCATGACATGATGCTCGGCTTATTGAGCCAACGCGCTGTAGGCTCTCTTGGCACACTCTTGACATGCCTAAATTGATCGCCATGTTGCCGGCAACGAGGTGGGTTTCTCTGGTGTCAAAGTGTCGTTGAATTATGAAGGCCCTGGCATGCGTTTGCTTGGCTCTCTTGGCTCTCTTGGCGCGCATGGGCTTACCCCATTGCACAAACGTCAGTGTGGAGTTTCTTCAGGACGCAACCTATGTCCTACCTACCACCGACCCAAGTAGGTATGTAGGTACCCAAGGCAGTTAAACAACCGGGGTGGGCGCCATGCTGGCTACCACCCACTATGTCGGAAGCGTAATGTTATCGTGGCTCAACTCCCACTCCCCTACCATGATGGTTCAGTTGAATAAAGACACGCAAGCTGCAAGTCTAGGACATGCATGCCGGTGCGTGCCGTTCAGAGACATGGAACGAGAGCAGAAAGGGTGTCGACTGCGCGGCTGCGCGGCTGGGCGACTGGGCGACTGGGCGACTGGCTGACTGGCTGACTGACTGACTGGAGCTCCCGTCAACTACCGGACAACTCAAGGTGCTTGCAAGTACGTACATGCGTTCTTCGTAAATCGGAAACGCCAACGTCAATGAGTGAGTGCTCCTTCGATAGATGGAGATCCTTGAAAGATAAACTTCAATCTCGACAGGTTAAAGATAACGTGGATGACCAGGATGAACCAACGTGTGATCCTGGTCGCCAGTAGCGACTTCTCAACTCATCGGCAGTCGTGGGAATTGCTGTCAACCAAGGTCCAAGGTTGCTGGTGACAGATGCTCGGTCCACGCTGGGCTGGAAGAAAGCCCGGGTTTTTCGGAATCCCACGTTTTGAATCCTCAAAGCTATTCTGACGTTGCCATTATAGCTGACCGCGACTTTGCGCTTCTTGTCCACCCATTGTCGGTGAGCGAGGACTCGACACCCTCGACACCCTCGACACCCTCGACACCCTCGACACCTGGGCAAAACACCAGATCCAGACTGAAAGGCGCCGAGATTCCGGATTGTGGGGCTGGATACGTGCACCCCACTGAAGCTCATTGAACCTCACTGCACAGGGCAAGGCAAGGCAGGTCGCAAGGCTGCATGGCATGGTTGGTGGCCAGACTGTGTGGAACATGTTGCACGCAAGGTCCATGTAAATCACAAAAACACGGTGATTCCAGGCGAGAATTGAGCATTGTGGAATCCAGATGGGTGGTTGAGGTTGAAGTTGGCATTGGTGCCTGCCTGCCTGCCTGCCTGCCTGCCTGCCTGCCTGCCTGCCTGCCAACGTGCAACGCGCAACGTGCGCCGAGCTCCCCCGCGTGAGAACAGAATAGAAGGCAGGCACTACACACCTGATGATAGGTCTCCAGCAATATGTGAGTCGCACCTTCCATGGGTGCTTCAGTCGGGCTCTCCATGTCGTCACTACAGGTCACAAAATCCGAACCAGGTTTTCCAATGCACCCCATGTGGTTTTCTTTTTCTTTTTCTTTTTCTTTTTCTCAATCGTTTGTTTGGTCTATATGATGTAAGACTATGCTCGTAAACTGTCATCATCTCGGCCATCATCTTAATGGCAACCGTCATGAACTTCACGGCTCTGGGATTAGACAAAGCTACACGGCAGCTCTCAGCCTCCAACACTTAGCGTCCGCCCGGCGGGTTCGGCCATTTTTGCGGACGGGCTAGGCCGGAGAGATATGCGAGACATGGCGAGAGGCAGAAAGGAAATCTGTATATACGAGCCTCATGGCAGCCGATCCATATTCGTCCTTCTTTTTGCATTTCCTCGGAGAGGTGTTATATTATACGTGCTTCTGCATACACCGTGTACAACGAGTACACGGTGGTCATTGGCCTTGGCGTGGGATCGTGCTCGCTACTCCGCACACACCCTTTTTATTCTCATCCAAGAGTTAACAGTGACAGGTTCGGTTTGTAGTCAACATCGCCATGTCTGACACGTACTGGCGAAGGATCTCTTGGCTTTGAAATTTTTTTAATTTTTTAATTTTTTGGCTTCGAAGGAACCAAAAGCAGCCTACTAGCAAATTAACAGGATGAAGCTATTGTATATTGCTTAATTTCTTGCCGAGAACCTAGGGCGCTGTGGCGGAGTGGTCTAACGCGAAAGACTCGAATCCACGTGGTAATCTTTTCCCTTCGGGGGCACCGGTTCGAATCCGGTCGGCGTCGGGCCCTTTTTTGCCTTGCTACGTCAGTAATGTCCAAGGCTCTGGATTGGACGAGACGGAACCCCCCCTTGTATTGCTCCTTCCTTTCGTCTCCTTTTTTTTTTTGTCCTTTCTTTCTTTCTTGTTTGTTGGTTTCCCTCTACCTGAAACCTTGGACCAGGGCGGACAGAAGCAATGACGTACAACAAACAGACCCTCCTCCATGCACCCTCATATCAATCGAACGAATTCAAGTTGACGACGCCCATATAATGGAAAGCCCGCCGACAGAGTCCGTCACCCCCCACTCACTGTACATACATATGTACAGATCGGGGGCCGGGTACCCTCGTCAACCGAGCCATGCTAAAGTCGAGGTCTCGAAACGGTCAGCACTCGCGCATGCCACCGTGCCACCGCACCGCACCCCTCCTTCTCCAGCCGAGCCCAGCGCCGCCGTCGACCCCTGCTCCATTACTGGAGGCTTGCATTTGCACCATCCATGACTCCTCTCCGCCGAGCCAAAATTATAATGGTTGTCCGTCCAAGTCGATGCTCGCCTTCGTTCGAGCCACTGCGCATGACGCGTCGCGGCAATAGGCTCCCGTCTGGATTCTGTCCTTCAGCCCGGCCTTGTCCTGCTCTGGCTCTGCAAGGCGCGGCTGCGGCATTGGACCATGCCATGGGTCCCTTACCGCTTCGTTGGTCACCTGCGAGGTTAGCGAACTGCTCCCCGCCGCCTCTCGCCTCTCGCCTCTCGCCTCTCGCTCATGGTGTCCGAGAGGTGTGCGAAACGGCCGGACAAGTGTGAGAGGCGTGAGACCGGCAATGGCTTTTCCTCTTTGCTTTCTCCGTTTCAAGTCCCCCGGCTCGGCTGTCCTGGCTGTCCTGGCTGTCCTGGTGCTGTCCCGGCTGTCCTGGCGGGCGTGTCGACAAGTCGCCCTTCCGCAAGACGCAGATTGACACCTCGCGGGCTTACTTCCTTTTCGTTCCCTTCCCTTTCCACGGGTTCTAGTCTAGCTCTAGGCTGCCAGTCCTGGTCCTATAAGGCCACGATGCCTCGTCCTTCCTGCCTCGATCATGATCTTTGCCTAGATTCGCCATAGCATACGGCACTCTCTAATTCTGTTCTTCTGTTCTACTCACCTTGTTGTCATTTCAACACTCGATTCGCCGTCTTTCTTGCTAAATTCAGTTCTCTCCATCCATCGCCCTATATCACGATTACAAACAGCCTTCATCTCACCTCTCTTCACGCCAAATCACAACAACCAATCTACAGTCACGGCTGCCAACAACACTTTTTCCCCAAGACGCAAAGCTTTCAGCTACATCATTGCTGCTGTCAACCCGATATTCAGACCTCCACCACCAAGATTCCTTTTCTTAAGCGCGGCCTTGCCTAAACCCCGCTTAGGCCGGAACTACAACTACTTCATATAAATCGTTGCTCCATAAAGTAATAGACACAATGTGTTTCCAGCTAGTCGAGCTGTACTCGGCATGTCGATGTCTCTACTACCAACATGCTGTTGATCGATGTGCAGCCTACGGGAGACCTGGTCACAGTGTACAGCAACGGGAAATCTACGTGGGATATGCATGCACTGCACATTCGGCCCATAACGCCCAGTATGCCTCGCCACAGGCCTGTCCCGATTCGGGATACCGCAGCTCGCGCTTAGAATCCAAGAATTATCGGTGAAGTGTGTTGTCTTCAGCACTGGGCTGCCATTCCTGGCGCTTTACGAGGTTTGAGCTGTTTGAGTTCCGAGATTGGGTTGCCTACCTTTTACACCGTCCATCCGTCAGGCCTCGCATCTCTGTTGGTCAGCCGTCGCCGACAGGTATGTTCGTTTGCGAGCTCTGAGGCATTATGGATATTTGACCGTCATATCCGATCTAATTAAGACCTCTCAATCCAATTTCGCGACTTTCTTGGCGAAGCTATGAGCGGATGGTAGCCCTGCTGAGGACGATAAGTATGAGACTACGACGTCTGAATCACGCCACTCTATGTCTCGCACGTCGAGACCGGATGACCGGATTGATGTATTAGTACGCTATTCTAGTTGTGTTCGCATACACTACTTTGCGTCGGTGTTATTCAAGGCTTTCCGATGCCTGGGTTGCGCATCTTCGTCCGACCCTTGCATTGATGTTCTTCCTTCTTTGCTTCCTTGTCTTTTCATCTTTTTTCTTTATTTATTTTCTCTTTCAACTCTTTCTAGTTCTTTTCCTTTGCTTTCTTCGCGAGATATTATCTTCTTTTCCTTTGTCTTGTTTGTCTTGTTTGTGCTTGATGCTTGCGATTGAGCTACAACCGCGCTGACTTGCGGGACGCAACCTTAGCGGTAGCCTCCTCGTGATCAGTCGCTTTTCTCTCTCTCTCTCTCTCTCTCTCTCACACACACACACACACACACAC